>PISX010003255.1:0-75498 GCA_004024625.1 Mellivora capensis
TTCACCATCTTGATCTGAGATATCAATGAGTCCTGCCCAATAATTTAGCAATAGATAGAGAAGGCCTCTAAGATTATACCTGTTTAGACCTCTAGTATCAGTGCTTTCCTTGCTTCAAATGACTATGTCTCCTAAAAGTAAAATACAGGAAAAAAATATTCCTGGTGAAATAATACATGTGAAAAATGTTTTTAAAATTACAAAGTGATGGGGGCGCCTGCGTGGCTCAGTGGGTTAAAGCCTCTGCTTTCGGCTCAGGTCATGATCCCAGAGTCCTGGGACCGAGCCCCTGCTCAGCAGGGAACCTGCTTCCCTTCCTCTCTCTCTGCCTGCCTCTCTGCCTACCTGTGATCTCTGTCTGTCAAATAAATAAATAAAATCTTAAAAAAAAAAAAATTACAAAGTGACTATTTTTGTTTCCAGACTGGCTTGTTTTTGTGAGGACAGCTCTCCAGCAAACACAGGTACGCATTTCTAAACCCCACCAGACCTTGCCTAAGAAGCAGAGCAAGCACTGGCCCAACACAGTGACACGATACAAGACAGGCAAGGATTCTTTGTGTGTCCAGATAAAGAGGCTCAATGACAAGCAGCAGAGTGGTTGTAATTGGCAAATCAAGCCAATTTTCCAGGAGAAGGCCAAGTGACCAAGATTATGCTGAGTCTGGAAAGTGTGGAGGCCAGCCACAGATGTAAGAGAATGCTAGCCATTAAGAGATGCAAACACAGGGACGCCTGGGTGGCTCAGTCGGTTAAGCGGCTGCCTTTGGCTCAGGTCATGATCCCAGGGTCCTGGGATCGAGTCCCACATCGGGCTCCTTGCTCGGCGGGGAGCCTGCTTCCCCTCTGCCTCTGCCTGCCACTCTGTCTGCCTGTGCTCACTCTCTCTCTCTCCCTCTCTCTCTGACAAATTAATAAAAATTAAAAAAAAAAAAAAGAGAGAGATGCAAACATTTTAAACTAAGAGACGAGAAAAGGCCAAATGATTCAGCTTTATTTTGAAGACAGTAAAATTCTAAGATTATTTTTTTAATTTACAAAGTGCTATTCAAATGCAAAGTTTTGCTATGAAAATTATTTATAGTTTTGGAAAATATTTCTATTTTAAAATTGAAAGTTACTCTAAAGTTATCTAATGCAACTTCCAATGACCAATAAGGAAGGAAAGTGGGGTCTTAAAAACTTACACACAGAGTTGAAATGTCTTAGGACTCAAGAAGCTGAACTACCACAATACAAACCTAACCAATATAATGAACCATTTTTACCTCACTCTCTATCCTGGATTTCAGCAGGTCAATGTCCTCAGATAGCTTATCCACTTGGGTAACCAGGTCCTGGGCACTCTGCATGCTAGGCAGGAATTCACTATACTTCTTGCTGATCATAGTGCACACCTCGCCCTATAAAATAAGACAGAAGAATTACAGTGGGATGAGTAGAAAACTCTATTAAAAATATACAGCTCATCTCTCATAAGGAATCCTCCATGATGGAGCCTTCTTGCCAGTTACCCACACCCCTTTACTTCTCCTCCAGGCCAATGGGTTTCTTTGAAAAACACATTCCTCCCACCCTTAAGGATCTTGTAACATTATTAGGATGCAAGAAGACAATGATCACCAAATTCCTCCAGTCCCCAAAAGTTGTATAAATGCTGGAAAAGAAAAGGGGGAGCCAGAAGCTCTCATATTAAACTAGATTAGCTCAGACTACAGCCACCAACTTTAATCCTATAGCTACTAGAAAAAGCAAATGGATCAATTAAATCCACAATCTGTATGCTTCAATTTACGAATTTCTATTTTCTTGCTTATAAAATTTTAAGGCCTAATCTTAAAACTCTAACTTAATTTGAGCTTCATCAATAAACAAATTATTGAATACTCTGCACTGAATGCTTTGGAAAATACCAGAAAAAAATTATGTCTTTCCACATATAAGTTATTTTTAAGCAGGAAAAATACTATACACTTAAGTAACCAGAATATAAAAATGTAATACAGGAAAAGAGTTAATGTCCTCTAGAAACACAAATGAGAAAGAGATCACCTCTGCTTGAGGGAAAAATGGACATACTTTTCACACACGAAACTAGATTTGAGATAGGACATAAAAAATGGGTAGAGGGGCACCTGGGTGGCTCAGATGGTTAAGCATCTGCCTTTGGCTCAGGTCATGATCTGTAGGTCCTGGAATTGAGCCCCACTGCGAGCTCCCCACTCAACAGGGAGTCTGCTTCTCCCTCTCCTTCTGCCTCACCCTCTGCTTGCTCTCTCTCTCAAATGAATAAATGAAATCTTTTTTAAAAAATGGGTAGAAACACTATAGGTAAAGATGAAAAAATGGCCACATAAGCAAAATCTGGGAAACAGGAAAAATACTGGGTCTGCTTGGAGCATAGAAAGTAATTGTCAGTTGGCTGAAAAATCCAAGTTGGTGAAGGAAACCCAGTGAAAGAAAAGCTATAGGGTCCAGAAGAGTAAGAGCCTTGAGTGCCATGCTAAGGTCGGTCAACAGTCTTTCCACCATATAAAAAGTGTTGAGAAACCCTAAACCCATGTTAAAGGAGAGACGACGGTAACATGACTACTCACAAGTCAGGAAACCATTTCTGTAAGATCAGGGGTTGTTAGGAAGACCTACTTCTTGTGCCTTTAGGACGGGGTTGCCAAACTTGCTCCCTGAAATCCAGACTTAACGCCAGCCTTAAGTCCTAAATGAACCTTTCACAACTTTCAGACTTAAATCCAAACTTAAACACTCAACTTCAAATGAAAGCCACAAAGATGTGAACAAAAAGGGAAGGATACCAATACAGAGTGAAACTGGGAATGGAGATGTGCTTTTTGGGTTAGTATCCATCTCAAGACAGCGGGGTCCACCGAAGCGGTTTTTGTATGTTATACAACACTCGGAGCCGCCTCAAAGGACTTGGGTTTCATACACATGTTGACAGACTGGAAAAACAAAAATTTCAGAGGGAAGGACGGTACAATTCTCCCAAAGCTCTTTTATTCATCAGCAAATGGCATAAAAAAGGAGTGGGCGGGGGAGATAAACACAAATCAGGGAGGTGGTCCTGTCCGCACGTCTAGTCTCACCTGCGACGTCCCTGGACACCTCCGCGCTTCCGGTCCCACCGCCCCTGCTGGTCTCCCCAGTCTTCCCGCAAAGCCTCCGACCCCACCGATCCCCACGCTAACCCCAGCGCCCAGCACTCCCACCGCCGCCTCCTCCCCTAGGCTCCAGGCCTCCGCGCCTTACTCCCCACCCCCTGCCTGGGCTCCCCTCCGCGCCGCTCCCCAATCCACACACCTGCCGGCCCTCCCACTTCACATTCTTCCCCCTCAGCCCCTACACCTGATTCTGCTCAAACCCCTCACCCCGCCCTTAGCCCCCACTCCTTTCCCCGACCCCACAAACGGACCCGGCGTCCCTTTTCAGTCAGCCTCCCGCTGCCCGGCCTTCACCTTGATCTCCTCCACCCGCCGGGTCAGGCGGCTGATCCGAGTGCCCAAATCCTCCTTCTCCAGCCTCCCGGAGTGTGCCAGAACCTCCGTCACGAAAGAAGCCATCGCCACGACAGGAACCAACCCCGACAGGGTCACTATCCTGCAGCCTGCGCGGCAGCCCCAGTCCCGCGGGCGGGATTGGCGCGCGGCCTGCCGGGAAACTGAGCCTTGCGGGGCCCAGACTGTGGCTCTGAAGGCGAGGCTGCACTACAACTCCCAGCAGGCACCGGGACCGTCCTAGCTTGGAATTTCCACGGTGTCCCTTAGCTGGCAAACTGGGGAAGACGCGTTTCTTTCCCTGGCTGTTTTCAAATAGTTTCTTCCCGCCTGTTTTTCGCTAGAAGAAATGAAATGTTTTCACTTAAAAAACAGTCCTAAATGAACCTTTCTCAATTTCAAAACGCTTAACTCTGAAATTTATCGAGCCGGAATACCGGAGGAACCCACCTTGATCTTTTTTCGTTAATTATTCACCCTTAAGGGCCGCAGCTGCCATCAGAGTCTTTATGAATAGTGCCCTCTGGAGTTGTGCAAACGAAGTGGCGTTACCTCATAAAAAAAGTCTGCCTAGGGGCGCCTGGGTGGCTCAGCGGGTTAAAGCCTCTGCCTTCGGCTTGGGTCATGACCTCAGGGTCCTGGAATCGAGCCCCGCATCGGGCTCTCTGCTCAGCGGGAAGCCTGCTTCCTCCTCTCTCTGCCTGCCTCTCTGCCTACTTGTGATCTCTCTCTGTCAAATAAATAATAAAATAAAATCGTTAAAAAAAAAAAAAAGTCTGCCTAGATTGCCCTCCTTTTATGTTGCATAGTTTACAATGCAATCTATGAACATATATTACATTATGTACAACTATGTGCATATATTACATACATACTACATCTGTGTAACAAATACACGTGTTCCTTCTATGTAATACATTACATATTTATAAATATATTTTAAAGATTTCATTTACTTATTGGAGAAAGAGTGCACTGGCGAGCACAGAGGGAGAGGAGAAGCAGACTCCCTGCTGAGCAGAGAGCCTGACGGGGGCTTGATCCCAGGACCCTGAGATCATGACCTGAGCTGAAGGCAAACGCTGAGCCAACTGAGCCACCCAGGCGCCCCCATTACATATTTATATTGTTTATATGACTTAAGCATAAATAACATTAGTACTGTGTAGACTAGAGCAAGATATTTAACACTTTCTATCAGAAATTACAAATCAACTTTATCTAAAGTTTTAAAAAAATTGTTCCATTATTTACATGTGTTACATACTGAAAGATGTTCATAATATACCATGTACAGGATGATTGTTTTTCAAAATAAATAGATATAGATACATATATAGAGGTAAAGGGTATACACCAAATTATCTGAGTGGCAAACTTATGGTATTTTTTTTCTCTTTTTTGCCCTGTTTTTGTATTTTTCTGTCATAAACATGTACTGCTTTGATTAAAATGTCATCTTTAATTTTTAAATTAAAATTAAATTAAAATTTTTGAATTAAAAATTAAATTTTATTAAACCTTGATGAGGGTTGACCCAAGGTAGATGGTGACCCTAAAGTCCTTATCAATTTTAGGTGTCTGTAGGACTATCTGCTTATCCCAGTGAGCCAAGGGCAGCTTTCTGTGACACAACCAAAGGAAATGAAACTGGGGTTGAAACAGGAAGCACAAAGGACACCCATAACATTCTGGGAAGGCGTCCCTCCCTAGAAAACCAAATCCATTTCTGTTCAGTACACCTGTTAGCCTCACTTTGAATTCTAAATGCTACTACTACTAAATTCCCAGTGAGAAAGAAGGACCTGCAGGGGACATTCCTGAAAACTTACATTCTATTTAACTACATATGACAGACATTGGGCTAGGCTGGAAATCCAAAATATGTGAATAAATAATTCCAGGAAATATGATCATTGCCATCTTGAAGGTAAATGAGAGATCAATCCAGATTGGGGGGGGGGTGCTAAATCTTATCCAGTTGCTCTGAAGGGGAAGACTCTTTAAGGAAAAGAATATAAAATAAATACAAAGTTAGGCGCAGGCCTAAGAAGGGACCTGTGCAAGTAACAGGCCCAGAAGCTAAGTCACCTCTGAGGAAGATACAAAGGGCAGAGGAAACAATGGAGAAGGCTGTCTGGCAGTCTGATTGACCCAGAAAAGTTTCACAGTAAGAAGGAATCTGAACTGAGAATGGAAGGAGGTACCACTTTGAGGTTAACGTTCTGGGATCTTCTCCAGGAAACCAATCCATGGGTCAGACCCACAGATTCAACTGCAGAGCTTTGCCTCTCCCTGGGCAGAGAGGCCATTGGATAAGCTGCAGCGGTCGGTCAAGTTTGCAGGGAAAGCCCAGGAAGAGCCAGAGTTAGACTGAGGAAGGAGAAGAAAGAACATAGCGAATGGAGTGGAGTTGCTACATACAGACAGTGCATGCAAGCATGAATGAATAACCTGAATAAATGAAAAGAAATTAATAAGATGAATGCATTCTCTTTTTCCTCACTAACCTGACCTCCCCCATGGTTCATACTTATCATGATTTATATGTCTCCCAACTCACAGATTTTCACAAATTGTCAAGAAACAGCCCTGCATTGGGGGACTGGGTGGCTCAGTCAGTTAAGCTTTCAACTCTTGATTTCAGCTCAGGTCATGATTTCAGGATAATGGAATCAAGTCCCGAGTCAGGCTCTGCGCTCACCGAGGAGTCTGCTTAAGGTTCTCTCTCTCTCTCTCTCTCTCCCTCTCTCCCTTGTCCCTTCCCCCACCATGTCTACACTCTCTCTCAAATAAATAAATAACTTTTTAAAAAGATTTTATTCATCTTGAAGAGAGAGAGCACAAGCCAGGGGAGGAGCAGAGGGAGAGGAGGAAGCAGGCTGTCTGCTGATGCAGGGCTCGATTCCAGGACCCTGGGGTCATGAATGGAGCCGAAGGCAGAGAGTTCGCTGAGCCACCTAGGTGCCCAGATAAACAAATCTGGAAGGAAGGAAGGAAGGAAGGAAGGAAGGAAAGAAGGAAGGAAAAAGAAAGAAAAAAGAAAAGAAAGGGCTCTGAAGAAAAGGCAAGGGAATAAGGATAATTCTTCCTGACCTATCAGAGCTCATACACCTGTGGCATGCCTGTGTTCAAGAAGGAAAATATCAAATACAAACCTGGATGAGTAAAATGCAAGCAGACAGCATTTCCAGGGATGCATAATATTTTGTCATTGTGTTGATTAGAACATGTGGTTCTTATGAAAGCAGCAGAAGGAGCCTACAATCTGAGAGAGCCCCCCATTTGCTTCAAAACAGTGTGAAGGGAGGGATGCGGATGGTGGATGTGGCATGGATGAGATCAATCGGTGTGTGTGGATAGTTTCTGAAGCTAGGTGGTAGGACATGAAATTTCTTTTTCCATTTGCTCTACTTGTGTATTATTGAAGTGTTCTAGAATAAAACATAAAAGAAAAAAGGGGCCTTTGAGATGATTCTGGCCACCTCCTTCCACCCCCACACCACTGTTAATCTGATCAGACTGTACTGAGACATCATTCAGATAAAGTCAAGGTAGTGTCTTCTTAGATCCTTTCCCCATGCTTCCCCTTCCTCACTGTAGGACTATCAGTAGATTAAAATATGAATAGGGGAATACAATGGCTAACATGTATGTCTTTATTACAAGAAATCCCAATTTTCTTGGGTGTTTGTTCATAAAGATGAACCGTGCCCACGTGCTCTGTCACTGGTGTGCAGGCCCAGTGAAGGGGGAGTCACCGTGGTGGCCCTGGAGACAGGGCCATGAAGTGACACAGTCTGAAACCACCTGGCCCAGGAGCTAGATCTGTTGCTTACCAGCTGGGGGACCCTGGCACGTTGCCTAACGTGCATCTCACAGCAGTGGGGTGAAAATTCAATAAGGATAAAGTATCTGGTCAAAAGTCTGGCATTTAGCCATACTCAGTAAATGCAAATTATTTCCTTTGCTGTCAGAACCTGCCTTTTTGCAGCAGTAACACATAGGAATGGAAGCTGGCATGAGTAAGTACCACCTCTTACAGCTACTGTCCTACAGCAGCAGAAACTCGGTGGCAGTGGTGGGGGGGGGTGGTATGTGCAGGGGGCACATCCCTCCTGGCAGATTCTGGTCTGGATCGCTTCCTTAGATGGGGCATTTTCCATTTGTTTCCTGCTTACAAAAATATCAACTGATACACTTGCAAAATGTATAAAATATATAGATAATCACAAATAAGGAAATAAAAACTATCCATAATCCTTTCACTAAAACAACCACGGTTAACATTTTGTGGTATGTGATACGTAGATAAAGATATACACTCTTTTTTAAAAGTGAAATTGTACTCTACATGCTCTATACACTGATTGATCACTTGCCTGTCTCACTTAACGATGAACCAAAAATATTTTTCATGTCACTGAAATTCTTTACATCACTTTAAAATGGCTGCCCAGTACTAACTAATATTTCAATGGGCATTTTCATAATCTTTGTATATATTCACCATAAATTAGGGTCAGTTCCTGGAGGTAAGGTGCTGGGTCAAAGTATATGCATATTTAGAAGTATGAAATATGAGGGATGCCTGGGTGGCTCAGTGGGTTAAGCATCTGACTCTTGGTTTCAGCTCAGGTCATGCTCTCAGGGTCCTGGGACGGAGCCCCATATGTGGCTCCATGCTCAGCAGGGGGTCTGCGTGAGGAGCTCTTTCCCTCCCCGTCTGCCCCTCCTCCTTCTCTCTCTCTCCCAAATAAGTAAATCTTAAAAAAAATAAAAGTATGAAATGTGAAGTCATGTTGCCCTCCAGAAAGATTACATCAATGTATATTCCCAGAACACCATTCTCATCAACTGGGAAGTGATTTTACCTTCAAGTTTATGAATTTATTCATCAAATAGATATTGATAGTCTACTGTCTGAGGATTTTGGGGGGGGTTTGGGTTTTTGGTTTTTTGGTCTTGTTTTGTTTTGGGTTTGGTTTTGGTTTTTTTTTTTGCCTCTCATGAGGCCCTCCCCCAGAACCCACGCCCACATCCAATCTTGGGCACACCCCCTAAACCCAACCTTGCCAAGTTCCTGGCACCTGCCTCAGCTGCTGCCTAAAAACTGAAACAAGAGCCCTCAATGAAAGATCTTCCACTGGGCCGCCCCAAAGTACACCCCACTAACCCGTCACCGAGCCATCTGTCCTTTGCTTTCTGCCTCTGTAGTGCGAATAGTCATGGCCTGGAGTCTCCGCGGGAAAGCCCAGCTTGGAGGACTGCTCCTCTCTCTCCTCGGCTGGGTCTGCTCCTGTGTCACCACCATCCTACCCCAGTGGAAGACTCTCAATCTGGACCTGAACGAAATGGAGACCTGGATCATGGGCCTTTGGGAGGTCTGCGTGAATCAGGAGGAAGTTGCCGTGTGCAAGGCCTTTGAGTCCTTCTTGTCTCTGCCCCAGGAGCTCCAGGTATCCCGCATTCTGATGGTAGCCTCCCACGGGCTGGGGCTACTGGGGCTTCTGCTCTCTGGCTTTGGGTCTGAATGCTTCCAGTTGCACAGGATCAGATTGGTATTTAAAAGGCGGCTTTGTGTCCTGGGAGGGACTTTGGAAGCATCAGCTTCAGCCACTACCCTCCTCCCAGTCTCTTGGGTGGCCTACGCCACAATCCAAGACTTCTGGGATAATAGCATCCCCGAGATTGTGCCTCGCTGGGAGTTCGGAGATGCCCTCTACCTGGGCTGGGCTGCTGGGATTTTGCTGGCCCTCGGTGGGTTATTCCTCATCTTCTCAGCCTGTCTGGGAAAAGAAGATGTGCCCTCCCTCCAGATGGCTGGCCCTACAGCCCCACCATTCTATGCCCCAGCGGACGAGTCCAGTGACTCCTTCTATCTAACACCAAGACCCAGGAACTGCTGGATCTAGGTCAAGATCTAGGAACTGCTCCTGCCAAGGAACCTGTGGAATAAAGGAATGTCAGTAGAATCTTTTCTCTTCCTTATCCTTCGCCACTCTACATTTAGTTGCCTCACATGGGGTTGGTAGTCACTGTCCCATTGGTTAAGGATTTGAATATCTTGGTAATATGGTGATCCATAGTTTTGGAATAAAAAATCAAGGCACGGGGCACCTGGGTGGCTCAGTAGGTTAAGCGACTGCCTTCGGCTCAGGTCATGATCCCAGGGTCCTGGGATCGAGCCCCACATCAGGCTCCCTGCTCAGCGGAGAGCCTGCTTCCCCCTCTCTCTCTGCCTGCCTCTCTGCCTGCTTGTGCTCTCTCTTTCTATCTCTCTGTCAAATAAATAAAATCTTTTTTAAAAAATCAAGGCAGAATTTCTAATGAACATGTTTTTCTGACTTAGATTTTACTTGTTTTAAATGCTTTTAAACTCATAACATTAATTATATACTCGATTCATTACTAAATATATTGCAAAATTACATCTATCATACAAAGTCTGGTGTGAATAACCACTGTAGATATGAATGGAAATGCTGTGGGGCGCCTGGGTGGCTCAGTTGGTTAAGTATCTGCCTTTGGCTCAGGTCATGATCTTGGGGTCCTGGGATAGAGCCTGTGTCAGGCTCCCTGCTCCATGGGGAGTCTGCTTCTCCCTCTCCCTCTGCCCCTCCCTCCACCCACAATTGTGTCCAGACTCTCTCTCTCTCTTTCAAATAAATAAAAATCAGGGCACCTGGGTGGCTCAGTGGGTTAAGCCTCTGCCTTCGGCTCAGGTTGTGATCTTAGGGTCCTGGGATCGAGCCCCACATCGGGCTCTCTGCTCAGTGGGGAGCCTGCTCCCCCCCCCCCCGCCGGCCTCTGCCTACTTGTGATCTCTCTCTCTCTGTCAAGTGAATAAAAAAATCTTTAACAATAAAAATAAAAATAAAAGTCTTTTTAAAAAGGAAAAAAAAAGAAAGAAAGAAATGCTGGAGAATATGCCTTGGCAAATGAAAATGAACTATTGCCCCAGGATAGCACCTTAATGTAGGAAGCTTCCTTGTGTTCGTTCTCTTTACACAATCTGTAAGGGGAGCATCACAATATCTGTGTGGTTCTGTGGATTCTTAACATCCCAGCGGGAAGACAAGTTCTTGTTTCTGCTGTATTATGAGGCTGTGAGTGGTCGGCTCTGTCTTCCCAGAGAAATAGTGTGGACGAGCCGTAGGGGGAATAGCTGTCCTGGTTTGCCTCGAACTCGGCACTAGCAGTGCTAAAGCCGGAGAGTCCCAGGCTCACTGGCACAAACTGATTACCACAGACTGGCTGTGCCTGGGGAACGGCCCAGGGTGGGCACGGATGTGGAGAGAAGTAGCAGCTTCTCAGAAATGTCTTCTACGCTAGGGAAATTCACATTACACATCCTTTCAAGCGGAACCCGAAGGTCAGCAGATCTACCCAGGCTGCGGCTAGAAATGAAGTCCCCTTCACAACAGTGACTCCAGCTCCTTTGCACCTGCCCTGGCTAGTAGTGGGCCTGACTACCCCGCCCCCAGGTCTTCCTCAGGCTTTTGTGCAAGTCCTCAGGGGGGAGCCTCATGCTTACTCAGGAACCTGTGTGTCGGCTGACATCACCACGCGTTACCCACCCTGGTCCTCTCACTGCCATCCGTCCCCCACTCCCTTAATCAGTGGAGAATGAGTCCGTGATTCCTGCTGGAGAATAGAGGTGCTGGCTCCCAATGTCCCCGAGCGGGTCACTTCTCCAGGCCCAGAGGCAGGCCAGATTGCTTGCAGAGCTGAGGAGAGACATTGGCCCCCAGGCCGAGCTCTGAGGTATGACCAGCTTGCGTGCCTTCGCCTCTCGCTCCTCCATCAAGCAGCCCCAGCATTTTCAGGGAGCCGCTGCTCGAGCAAGAGGCACACCAACACGAGTGTAAACGAGTTTGCCAACATAGCTCAGGCCACTTTCCTCCTTAGAGAAATAACGTGGGTTTTTGGTTGGTTTTCCTGAGGAAACAAGTCTGTCCAGGTGCAACTTCATTTCCGGCAACATCTATCTTCTTACCCAGAATGGGGGGGTCTCTCTAGGAGTCATGCTTTCTCCAGAAAGTCCCTTTCCCTTTTATGCATGTTCTTTTGTGTATATGTCCACTAGATGTCCACAAATCCAAATGACTTTTATAGATAAATTTCTGAGCATAAAAGGGCAGTTTGCACCAAAGTCATAGTCTGGCTTTCTGTGGTCCCAATGCCCATTTCGTCAACTGCTCCTTCTCAGGACTGAGCCTCAAATATCCAACACTTACGCTTGGGTCCCACCAGATCTCCAGGATGGACCCATCTATCATTCGTCCACCTGGTCCCTTCCTCATTCATTGAGCAAATATGCACTGAGCACCTTCCGTAATCCCGGCACTGTGCTAGGAGCCGGGAATAAAATGGTAAAAGACAAAATTTATCCCTATCTGCCTGGCAGATGGGGAGACAGATATGAATGTGAAATCACTTAGATAAAGGGACATCGTGATCATGACACACTTTACGAATTCGGAACGGTACGTGCTTCTGTAAGATCACGCAACAGGAGCAACTGTAATGTAGTCAGGGGGTCACGGACGGATATCCTAAAGGGGCGATAACTGGCTGAAAGGTGAAGGATGGAGAGCAGTTCTGGATGAAGAGAGGAAAGTGCGTAAGGCTAAGGCTAGGGAGGCAGGAAGGAGCCAGATCTGCAGAGCCTGTCCCTGGCGGAACTGTCTCTACTATTGGGACCACAGGAGGCCAAGCATGTGGCCAGGAAGTGGAACTCGGCCCCCAGGTGATTGCAGCTGTTCCTGCTCCTCCCCTCCACCCCAGTCACACCTCATCCCCACACGGTTTCCGGATGACACAGTTGTGCAGGGCTTCAGAGTTTACAAAACACCTCCGTGTATCGTGGGAGTTTTACTGAACACATCTTGAGGGTTGGGTTTTTTTGTTTCGTTTTGTTTTTTGGTTTTGCTTTTTTTTTTTTTTTTTAGGTCGGGAGAGCCAATATTCTTTGTTTTGCTAAGGAGGAATTTGAGATGCAGAAACTTTGGGTCAGTGCACAGGGTGAGTCATGAGCCGCTTGGGACTGGAACCCACTAGGGCTGTGATACGAGCGCCGTCTCTCTTCGCACCATCCCTGTTGCTTTGTGAAGATGGGTTGCTGGGACAGGCTGTTGCTGAGATGGTCTGCCAGACCGAAGGAAGAGCTAGCACTGAAGCAGAAGAAAAACAAATCCAAGACCTACAAAGAAAAATCGTATCCTTTGTGCCTTTGTTGAGGCCTAAACAGGGTTCAGGTGGCTCACCTGTTCCTGCTGCTGGCTCACAGTGCTCCTCCTAATCCCATGTTTGCATGTTTGCAGGTGCTAATGGGATACTTATCACCAGCATGTGATGACGGCTTCCACTGCCAAAAAAAAAAAAAAAAAGAACACAAACTACAAGCCAAAGATTTGTTAAGAAAATATTTTGTCTTCCTAATTCTTCTTACAAAGGACACAAAGGCACTTTATAAAAACATGGGAATGGATGGGGATTGTTGATTGACTCCCAAGTAATCAATAGCATGTCAACTCCCAGAAGGGAGGGTGAATCCACATTTAGAGAAGGAGTCTGAGGAAGAAGATGCGTTTCACTTAAATCCTCCACTGTTTTCATCTACCTGCTTTGTAGGGAAAATAATGAGAAATAAAAATAGAACTAATTAAATCTTAGTTTCAACTCAGCTTTTTTTTCCTAAGGACTCACAGCAAATTATCCTAACATTAGGAACATTTCCTTATTGTGGTTACCCATGGAGAGCTGTGTGTTGTCATGTGTATTAGAAACAGCAAAGGATACCAGTCAATCAGAATTCTAAGACAAAAGCTTTTGTTATATGCAAAGCACTGTAAGAAAATAACTCAGGGGCTCACCAAATTTGTTGTCATTGGAATTGGCTGTGCCTCAGTCCCGTCTTCTCCATTAGCTTGTCTTTGGGTCTGAAAACTTCACCATGAACAGCTAAGGCATTCCAGAAGGCCCCTATTAAAATACTCATCTGTTGGGCGCCTGGGTGGCTCAGTTGGTTAAGCGTCTGCCTTCAGCTCAGGTCATGATCCCAGGGTCCTGGGATCGAGTCCTGCATCAGGCTCCCTGCTCCATGGGGAGTCTGCTCCTTCTGACCTTCTCCCCTTTCATGCTCTCTCTCAAATAAATAAATAAAGTCTTTTAAAAAAATAAAAAATAAAATACTCATCTGTTAGCCTTGCGAGCTTCTGAGACTAGATCTAGAGAAAAGTTCCTAAGGGAAGTCGATGTGGGTTAGACACATTTTGGGATGAGAGAGAAGTCAGAAATAGTTTTATGAGCTTCTGGACAGGAGATGTGTCTTAGCACCCAGGACTAAGACAATAAAACAGAATTAGGAAAATGTTTGTAGTCACGGGCCTCGAGCATAGAATGAAAGACCCCAGAGGTTACTTTCCACTCTGAATGTATTTTAAAAATTATTTTAAAAAATAATGACTTATTTTTAAGCCATTCTTCTTGCTATTCCATCAATGTTTATATAGAATGGACTTCTCTGTTGCCCAGAATTTTTAATAGAGCCTCAAAGCCAAGCCCCATGGATGCCATGTGCCCCCTAGTCTAAAGAGAGAGGCTCAACACACTACTTCCAAGAAGGGGCCAAGCTGGCCAGCCCCACACCGACAGCCTACAGAAGAGAAGCACACAGATTCATTAGGGAGGATTCTGGGAAGGGAATCCGTAGCATTGGTGGGTATGGTGATGTTCCCTACCCTTCCATGTGAGGAATGGGTGGAAATGAACCTCAAGAGAATGACGCAGAGACAGGGGCTCTTTCTAAGAAGGAAGATGGTATCTGAAACACACCCATCCCACACTGGTTGAGCTCCAGAAACTCTAGAGGCCCAAGCCTGCTGCCCTTGGGATGGTGCCCAAGAAAGTTCTTGAGGAAACTGGATCTGAGCTGTGGAGGCACAAAGAAGGGAGCCTGATGCCCACCGAGCGGTCTGCGGCAGGAGGCTGGCTGGAGTGCCGCATGGCGGCAGCAGCTGCACTTGGCCTTTGTGGGGCGGGGGTGCTGAGCTTCCCACAGTCCAAGCGGGTGCCGGGGAAGCAGTCTGGGTGACGGGGTGCCAGAGCACTGCTGGGAGGGGTGAATGACATAGCTAGGAGCTTAGAAGTTCTGCTAGAGTTCAGCCAGAAGTCCAAAAGCCACATCAAAGAGTTCTCTGGAGAACCCATAAAATATCCCACGCAAGAGCTACTGATCACATCCGTGACATAACAAAGGACGTTTGAGAACCAAGAGGGTATTGCTGTTTTTATTTAAAAAGTAGACATCCTTTGCCTTCTCTTATAAAGCCCCCCCACCCCCGCAGGCTCTAGGGGAGCCTGGATCTGGGGGTGAGGAGGGGCAGGGAGGAGGGTGAATGGGAGGACCCCCACCAGCTCCTTCCTTACTGCTAGTCCCTGACCTAACCTCGGCCTGAACTCAGGTGAGAGGAGAAGCACCTGAAAATGAATGAGTAAACTTTTGCTCTAGATTGGTCTGGGCTCCGCCATACATGAAAATCATTGTTTTAATACTCCCACATGCCAGGAAAGTTATGCCATCTTCCTGAGATGCTGTCAGGGGCAGGGAAGGAGATCCATAAGATCGTATTGGAAGGTGGCAGTGGAAACAAAAAGGAAACTATTGTCTTGCTGGACCTTATTGAGTTCAAGCCTTTCAATGACATGATTAAAGAGAAAAATGTATCTAAAACAGGAGAAGAATCAGATAGAAGATGTCGTGATTCGTCTCTCCAGCATAAGCTCCCTTCAGTGTTTCTTTCTCCCAGACTGGCCAATACGAACACTTCTATGTGCCAGGCTATGCCCCATAACCCTTTATATATCTACCTATGCCCCGGTTATTTAGAACCCATCTGTGGGACCTACACAGGCCAACCCGACTCTTAAAATTCTCATCCTGTGACAAATTCCCCCATGAGAACTGCATCTAGGGCTCTACTCACACTGAGTCATTGCTACTTCTCTCTTCTTGACTCTTAAAACATTACTACGAGGTAAGTATTTTCCTGTTTCATAGCCTGGGAAAACAGGTTCAGCCAGCATTTGAACTCAGACATGTCAGATTATGATGTCAATATTTCCATGGAACATCTTCTTTTTGCTTTTTATTTAAATTCAATTAGCCAACATATAATACATTAGTTTCAGAAGTAGTCTTCAATAAGTCATCAGTTGTGTGTACCACCCAGTGTTCATCACACCACGTGCCCTCCTTAATGCCCATGACCCAACTACCCCATCCCTCCACCCACCTCCCCTCCAACAACCCTCAGTTTGTTTCCTATAATTAAGAGTCTCTCATGGGTTTTCTCCCTCTCTGATGACTCCCCATTCAGTTTTCCCTCCCTTCCACTATGATCGTGTGCACTGCTTCTTATATTCCACAGGAGTGAAACCATATACTTCTTTCTCTGGCTTATTTCACTCAGAGTAATACCCTCCAGTTCCATCCACGTTGATGTAAATGGTAAGTATTCATCCTTTCTGATGCCCGCGTAATAGTCCATTGTATATATACACATCACATCTTTATCCATTCATCTGTCAATGGCCATCTTGGCTCTTTCCATAGTTTGGCTATTGTAGACATTGCTGCTATGAACATTGGGGTGCACGTGCCCCTTCAGATCACTACATTTGTATCTTCAGGGTAAATACTCAGTAGTGTGATAGCTGGGTCATAGGGAAGCTCTATTTTCAACTTTTTGAGGAACTTCCATCCTGTTTTCCAGAGTGGCTGCACCAGCTTGCATCCCCACCAACAGTGCAGGAGGGTTCCCTTTTCTCCACATCCTCGCCAGCATCTGTCGTTTCCTGACTTGTTAATTTTAGCCATTCTGACTGGAGTGGGGTGGTATCTCCTTGTGGTTTTGATTTGTATTTCCCTGATACCAAGTGACGTGGAGCATTTTTTTAAATGTCTCTTGGCCATTTGTATGTCTTCTTTGAGAAATGTCTGTTTATGTCTTCTGCTCACTTCTTGACTGGATTATTTGCTGGGTATAGAGTTTGCTAAGGTCTTTATAGATCTTGTATACTAGCCCTTTATCTGATATGTCATTTGTAAATATCTTCTCTCATTCCTTAGGTTGCCTTTTAGTTTTGTTGACTGTTTCCTTTGCTGTGCAGCAGCTTTTTAGCTTGATGAAGTCCCAATAGTTCATTTTTGTTTTTGTTTCCCTTCTCTTATAGACGTGCCTAGTAAAAAGTTGCTGTGGCTGAGATCGAAGAGATTGCTGCCTATGTTTTCCTCTAGGATTTTGATGGATTCCTGTTTCAGATTTGGATCTTTCATCCATTCTGGGTCTATTTTTGTGTCTGCTATAAGGAAATGGTCCAGTTTCATTCTTCTTTTTTTAAGATTTATTTACTTATTTATTTGACAGAGAGAGAGACAACGAGAGAGGGAACACAAGCAGGGGGAGTGAGAGAGGGAGAAGCAGGTGAGCAGGGAGCCCGATGCAGGGCTCAATCCCAGGACCCTGGGATCATGACCTGAGCCAAAGGCAGATGCTTAATGACTGAGCCACCCAGGCGCCGCCAGTTTCATGTGGCTGTCCAATTTTCCCAGCACTATTTACTGAAGACTGTCCTTTTTCCATTGGATAGTCTTTCCTACTTTGTCAAAGATTAGTTGACTATAGAGTTGAGGGTCCATTTCTTCTTACAAGAGACATTGGTTCAGCAGTGATTTATAAGTCAGTCAAGCTGGGGACCCGTTCATCTCGTGGTTATTCCTTAAGCAGGGACAGTCAAGATGATTTAGTGAATGAGTGGGCCACTTTCAGGTCATCGCTGGGAAATCTGCCCTTACTGTTGACATCTGAATGCTAAATTGGGAAGACAAACTCTGGCACACAACGTTACCTCTGGTCCACCATCAGGACTCTAGACAGAACACTGGCCATCCTTCCATGAATATGTTAACACTAGGACTAGCACATACTTAATTTTCAAAGCTCAGTACTGGCGGCTCCTGGGCACCACTTCTGTCCTAGCATGTCAACCCCAATTCCCCTACATTCTACAGAAGGTCTCTCCCCTCCTTCTACTCAAAGCTAATATTCCTGTTCATTGTTTATTATCACAATTTATTATCTTCCTGGTCTCATCGGAACAATCAGGCTGATCTTATTTTGAGAAGAGAAGAGACCAGGTCTCTGTCTTATAGGACCCTTTCACCTGTCTATGAACAGTCAATGGGAGGTTGAGGGGTCCTCACAACTAGCCAACAACCTCACAGGCGAACCAAAAGCTAGAGAGTTGAAAGGAGGAAGACATGGAAATGTCCTGAAAAATCTCTGTTAAGTTAGTTCTACTCTTAGAGTAAATTAATAGGTCAATGTAATAGGACTACAGTAAATGTAATAGGACTTACAGTAAATTAATAGGTCAGTTTATTGTTCAACAGCTTAGAAAGAACGTGGATATTTTTTTTCAAGTTTCAGAAAAAAGTAATGACAAGCAGCCGAGGGGCGCCTGGGTGGCTCAGTGGGTTAAGCCTCTGCCTTCGGCTCAGGTCATGATCTCAGGGTCCTGGGATCGAGTCCTACATCGGGCTCTCAGCGGGGAGCCTGCTTCCCCCCTCTCTCTGCCTGCTTCTCTACCTACTTGTGATCTCTCTCTGTCAAATAAATAAAATCTTTAAGAAAAAAATGACAAGCAGCCGAGAAGTTCAGCTTGTACAAACTTTAAGGAACTGATGTTTTTATAGGAATTAAAGGTGAATTATACAGAAATACATTTTTCTATAGCTCTATCAGTCAAGTGCAGCATGAGGAATGCAAAAATATAGTAGTTCAAAAAGAATGGTGGCCTCTAAAGTCTCCCTGAAGGAAGTTCTACAGACTTTTTGTGAACCCAAAGAATTCGGGTTTGTTGTGTAAAAACCACTTTCTTAGCAGACACAGAAGGTCTTTGGAAAACTAGCTCAACTACCTCTCAGCTGTGACTGTACCTCAAAATCACCTGCGATGCCTTCTAAGCATGAATAACAGGGGCCCAGCCCAGATCTAACAAGTCAATATCTGCAGGGTTGAAGCCCAGCTGCCATCTTTTTTTTCTTTAAGTGACACAGCTGACTCTGGATTGGCAGCCAAGGTTAAGAACCACTGCTGAAGAGCTTTGGATTAAAAAAAGCAGGAAAAGGGGGGTGCCTGGGTGGCTCAGTCGTTAAGTGTCTGCCTTCTGCTCAGGTCATGATCCCAAGGTCCTGGGACGGAGCCCCGCATCGGGCTCCCTGCTCAGCAGGAAGCCAGTTTCTCCCTCTCCCACTCCCCCTGCTTGTGTTCCCTCTCTGTCTCTCTTTCTGTCAAATATATAAATTAAATTTTTTTTTTAAAAAGGGGGCAGGAAAAGAAACCCACAAAGTTTTACAAAAGAGATACAAAAGCACAATACAGTTCTTTGAAAAGACTAGTAAACCCCCGATAATACTAACCAGAAAAAAGATACATGTCACCCAGCATCAGTAAGAAAAAGAGACATCACGAGAAATCACAGATCCTACAGTCATTTAAAAGAAAAAAGAAGAAAAAGAAAAATAATGAGGTGTTAGGAACTTTCTGCCAGTAAAATTTAAATTTTAGATGAAATGGACAAATTTCTAGTAATTTCCAAAATTCACATACGTAACCCCCCAAATATGAAAATGTTGTATATATGAAAGAAACCGCATCCATAATGAAAAGCATGTCTACAAAACACACAATTCTAAGCTCAGATGATGTCAAAAACAAATTCTTCCAGACATTAAGGAAGAAATAATCTTATCCAAACTCTTCCAGAGTAGAGAAAATGAGAGACTATTTCCCAATTCATTCGCTAAGACCAGAAAAACCTTAATACCAAAACCTTGACAAGGACAATATAAGGCCAATCTTCCTCATAAATATACATGCAAAAATCCTAAAAATAAGAAAATTCCACGTACATATAAAAATATCATGATCAGTGTATTTTGGCAACACATGGTTGGTTTAACATTTACAATTAATAAGCGTCACACATGAACAGAAAAAAGAGAAGATGCATGTAATCATTCTAATAGGTATAGAAAAAGCACTTGAGGGGCGCCTGGGTGGCCCAGTGGGTTAAAGCCTCTGCTTCTGGGAGATAAAACAGAATGTCTTCATGACCTTGGATAATGATTAGAAGAATGGGTAGATTGGACTACACTAACATTAAAAAATTGTTTTCATCAAGCCATCAGGAGGTTAAGAGTCACGTAGGTTTCTTCCCCACACACCCCCCAACCCCACCTGGCCCTCATCCTTTTTCAGGATCCTTCAAACATGTAAAAACCCTGCTTACCCTGAGACACTTCGTGGACCCCTTGAGAAACCAGGCTGTTCCTAAAGCAGCCAGCAGATGCGAGGAGAAAGGACGGACTCCTCAGCACTCCACCTGCGGGTCTGAAGTGCCCAACACCACACATACAAATGGCCATTTGTTCCTTTCTTGGTCAACTATAGATTCCCAACAGCTGACCAGGACCAGGAAGTAGCAAATGTGGGAAGGTACAGAGCAAAAGATTTTTTTTTTTTAAGATTTTATTTATTTATTTGAGAGAGTGAGAGAGAATGAAAGCGAGCATGAGAGGGGAGAAGGTCAGAGAGAGAAGTCCCAGGACTCTGGGACCATGACCCCAGCCAAAGGCAGCCGCCCAACCGAGCCACCCAGGTGCCCGAGCCAAAGATTTTTCCAGACTACCGAGGGCAGCTGAGCAATTGTTAAAAGGCTATGAATGCAGACTACCAAGACTTAGCGTCCTGGCTCCGCTCCTGAAAACATCTAGGACCTTGGACAAACCAGTCCCCACCACCATCGCAGGACTCTTACATGAAGCCAAACAATTTAACTGTGCACGGCACTTAGTAATGACAGAGATGAGAAAGGGAACAGCAAATGGTGGTACTGGAAGCTTAAGTATCAAAGGTAAGAAAATCAAAGGTAATCAAAGAAAATCAAAGGTGAGACAATTTATCAATTTCCCATGAAATAATTATCTCTGCAGTGAGCTCTGAAACACAAAAGCACTTCTGAAATTCTGTAAAAGATGGCCCACCGCGAATTAGTCAAAACGTAAGAAAGTCCACCTTAAGAGGATAACTTTTTCCCCCTTCTAAATTCCACAAATTACGGGGGTGCCTGGGTGGTTCAGTCAGTTGAGTGTCTCCGGCTCAGGTCATGATCTCAGGGTCCTGGGATGGAGCCCCACGTCAGACTCCCTGCTCAGCGGGGAGCCTGCTTCTTCCTCTCTCTCTCTATGCCCGCCTCTCTGCCTGCTGCTCCTCCTGCTTGTGTTCTCTCTGTGTCAAATAAATAAATGAAATCTTCAAAAAAAAATAAATTTTACAAATTAAACAGTGGATAGACTTACAAGCATTGCAACTGGCAAATGGGAGGGAAGACACCAGCCACCACTAGGTGCTGCCCAAGAATCACTCTCCCCCATCAAGATTCTGAACCCTTTCGTCTGCTTTTCTCTTCTAAAGAAGTAAAACTTCTTTAAAATGCTTACTGAGTCCACCTCGTTCCAGAAAGTATGTTTAAATGAAGGCCATAGCACACACCAAAGGTACAACAAATACTTTTATTGCACATTTATAAAATCTGCATAGTTGTATCAAGTGTTCTTCTCACCCGCTCTTCCCTCATTCATGTTAAAATTTGGTTAAAACACAATATCCAATCTGGAGCCTTTTAAAAATGGTCAGTTGGGGATAGTTCTCTCTCTACATATACATATATATATATAGATACTTTTTTTTTTTTTTTACAAACGCACAGCCCTTAACTTTTCAAAGCAAAAATGAGGGGGGGGAGGGGCATCCAAATGTTCCTTAGGGCCAGCAGCAGCCTTAGACATCTTGTTGACAATTTGGGGACGGTAGGAGATTTCACTGACATGGGGAACAACGCTCACGGCGCTCTTCTGTCCCAATCACATTTCACCACGCCATTCCGTCTACGGTCCTTAGTGCTTTGCTTTCTTTCACTCGGGACTGAGTGTGAGGTTTTCTGGTTTATTGAGAAATATAAAATAAGAGAGAGAGAGAGAGGAGAGGAAAGGCGGCTTTCTTTTAACTTTGCAGCAACCTGCTGCCGCGCGCCCCTGTGTTTCTACCCACACGTAAAAGGCTGGGAGTTCAGCAGCAGCCCACTGCCATCTCCTGTCAAGAGACAGGCAGAGACTTCTCATCTCTTGCCGTTAAGAACTTTCAGATGTCACCTGTGTTTGATAAAATAACTAGTAGCTGTTCATCTGGTTCAGGTTCTGACGGATCACCCTTCTATTCCACTGTCAAAAATATTTGTGCCTGCGGGATAATTTTAAAAGTGGCAAGAGGCTTACCGAAGCCCAAGCATTCTTGCAGGCACAGGAGGCATTTCAGGTCTTCTGACATAATTCAATACCTTAATATACAACGGATCTTGTCTTTTTTAGTGAAATTGCTTTTCTGATTCTTTACCTAAAAAGTGCAATTTTATTTTCAATCCTTCTTTACACGCAGAGCATGGCTGGGGTCTGGATCTGAATCTTACTTTCCCGCCTAATCCCTCCCCCAGGGGAAACACCATGACAACAGACTTCTGTGCAACAGCCTGCCGCAGACCAGACTGGGTCTTGACCCCGAGGGGGCCTATTTCACTGTTACAGTTGAAACCCCTTGAATTGACTCCATGACAGCTGCAAATCGGCTACAAAGGTCATAGGGAGAATTGGGCCGAATGGTCGGAGGCTCCTTCAAGACAATGATTTCTGCAGAAGGATCCAGAAGCCTGGGTAGAAACTCTCCTAAGCACAGCTGTAGATTTTCTGTGGAGGGAAAATGGATGGTTATGTACACAGCGAAGCAGGTCTCCGAGTAAAAACCAGCTAAGTCTGCAGCCAGAAGGCCTTCCCTAGAGCCCACTCATTCACCAACCTCGAAGGTCAAAGCATCATACTGGCCAGCTAACAACAAATGATTCCTTCGGTCCAAACCAGGAGCAAAGACTACTTGCCAGATATACCAAAGCGTTAGGTCACTGCTTTAAACCATGTGATGTGTGGCAGGATAACACTAAATATTCATTTCACTGACAGGCCTTCTAATCCATCCTTTTAAAACTTGAGGGGCGCCTGGGTGGCTCAGTGGGTTAAAGCCTCTGCCTTCGGCTCAGGTCATGATCCCAGGGTCCTGGGGTCGAGCCCCGCATCGGGCTCTCTGCTCAGCAGGAAGCCTGCTTCCCCATCTCTCTGTGCCTGCCTCTCTGCCTGCTTGTGATCTCTGTCTGTCAAATAAATAAACAAAAAAATCTAAAAAAAATTTTTTTTAAACTTGAGAAAGTGGATAAGATACTCTATGCCATAAATATAATGGTGTCATCTCCTTTCAATGATTAAAACACAGGTGCGTACGCATGGCACTGTAAGTAAAGCTACGTGTCACACATAGTCTAAAGGAAAACTGAAGACATTAAAAAGAAATTCACAACTACTAACTATAGAATTTTCCACTCAATATTATAAACACGAATACTTCAAGAAGCCAATACAATATCGTTACATCGGTGAGAAACCGACAAAGAGGCTTCATATTAGAACACAGACCAAGTTTCTAAGGCTACCAAAACTCACCTAAAAATGACTAGTTTTAGGCTTCCTCTCCAAAATGCTTTGGACAAGCTAGGCAATTCCATTTACCATTTTATGAATCTTGAGGGCTCTGTAGTTAGTCACTACGCTCTGTCTTGCAACTTCAAGTCCCCGGAAAATTTAGTTATGGCCCCACCCGGTCATCAAGCTACATAAATAGATTTTGATTTCTAAACTACAGAGTTCCGATTCTGACAGGTGAGAAAGGCAGACAAGTGTGACATCCCCGAAGAGGAACCATTTTATCAAACAGGCTTGCAGACTGTCTATGGGGGTGTTTCAGCAGCCAGGGGGGAGGTAAGGAGAAGCTGAGAGGGACAGAGGTCCAGGATCCTACCCCTTGTTTCACTAGAGCAGAGCCACTCTTAACTCACTGACACGCATCCATAAGCCTTCAAAAAGGTTTGAGAACCAGTGCCAGACTGAAAACACCGTAATTTCTAAAAGTCTGAAGAGCCACAGAAATCATCTCAAGTGCCAACCGCAACCTACCAGCGATGTCTTGCCCGAGGTAAGAGCACCAGTGGTTTCTCATGACCTCGATGGCATGTAGGTCATCCTTGGAGATGTCGTTATTAATGATAAGGTGAATGCAGGGAATGATCAACTCATTCATCACATTAATCCCCTCAGTTACAGAATGGTCGTCGTTTGTTTCAAAGAGAGAAGCTGCTTTGGCGTTCAGCTCCTACAGGGAAAAAGCAGAGTTGGGGGAAAAGCATTCTGAAAAAGATAAATACCTATTTTAGAAGAGCCTAAACAAGTGGTTCCCAAACTTTACTGCATATTGCCTGGGAATCTCCACAGACTACGGACGCCCCACCCCAGACATGCTGCTTTGATTGGTGGGCAGGTGACCAGGACACTGGGATTTTTTTTAAAAGCTCCCGAGGTGATTCCAATGCAGCAAAGTTCGTGACCCACTTACCCAAACTTATAAATCAAGGTCTCACCTACCACTTGCTTCTACTATAAGGCTTTTATTCAAGGGCTGGCAATCTCCACTGAGCTTGGAATCACCTGCAGAGGACACGCTGGTGCCCAGCCCCTCCCCAGCCTCTGGTCCGACAGTCTGGGGAGCGGTCGCCACGGAGAGCTCCCTGAAGGACTCTCATACACACTGGGGGTTGCGAGCCAGTGATGGGAAGAACCCGAATCACTAGGACCGCTGACCAGCGGAAGATGAGCAGGACATTCCGAACGTAATCTGTACTTGGGGAGTGAAAGCATAATAGAATTCAGATCCATCAAATCTACCAGGCCCTCTTTCCAGCTTCAAAATGTCCTGCCATGCCCTAGAACTGACACAGAAATCAACGTACACGTCAGAAAAGGAAGCTCTTGAGATGAATGTATGTCATGACTTAACCTCCTCCATTTGGTAGTAGCAAGGCAGGGGCAGAAATGCTGGCTGCACTCTTCCCAGGACGGGCAATCCTGCCGGGCAGCAGGGAAGCCCAGGGCGGCTCACAGGCTGGGGGCCAGCCAGCGCTCTGTAGTTCTCCGAAGGACCAGCACCTGGAGAACCCATCTGCTAGCCTGACAGAATACGGGCCTGCCATTCCCCATGACCGCCAAATGCAAGGGAGGCCAGGCCAGACCTCTGGTGCTATGCGACAGTGACAGTAACAGAACAGCAGAACTAGTTCTTAGGGTTTATACCATTTAAAAAAACACCGAAATCTCTCAGGAGCTGCTCAAATTCTCATCTAGTAGCTTAGCAGGAAACGCTGCACAGAACCCAGAAAAAACACTGCGTTCCTCCGACACATATCCGTTGCGCGCTTACGATGTGCCAGGTACAGAGAAAACAGCCAAAGAGGAACGGGGTCTGTGCTCAACGATAGAGCAGCGATGTGACGATATACACCGTAATGCAGGGGTCCGAAAAGGGCCCAGGACAAGGAAAACACAAACTGATTCTCACCCTAACTTCAAACAGGGGTCGAAGAAGACTGATATTCATTGAAGTCACTTAAAATCATCTGTTTCAATGTATGACTACTCTGAAGAGCTGAGAAAAATCTAAAAGCTATTGAAGATTGTTCTATTTTTTAAGTTGTATTTCTTTGTGGCTTCAAGGAACAGAGTTGAAGACAATAAACTAATACCAATCGCGGGGCGCCTGGGTGGTTCAGTGGGTTGAGGCTCTGCCTTCGGCTCAGGTCGTGATCTCAGGGTCCTGGGATCGAGCCCTGCATCAGGCTCTCTGCTCAGCTGGGGGCCTGCTTCCCCGTCTCCCTCTGCCTGCTGCTCTGCCTGCTTGTGATTTCTATCTCTCTGTCAGGTAAAGAAATAAAATCTTTAAAAAAAAAAAAATACAAATGGTCAGGTTCTACTGACAGTACATACCAGAAGGCATTTTCTTCGGTATAAAGCGATGACCGACTCCTTCACGCCGCGGCGAGGCCCCTTCATCAGGAGAGCAGCGTTGCTCTGGTATGCATAGACGAGGTAGGAGAGCGCCTCTTGGTACCTGAGAAAACGGTAAATCAATCAAGAGCTTTGACCTCTCTGTCCTCCCGGTGCAAATATCTACAAGGCGGCAGTTATGGAAGCCCCCAAGGACAGAGGCAGCGCGGTGCGCTGGGCAAAGCCTGAGGGCCAAAGATGGTGGCCACTTCCGGCTCTTCTGCAAACTGGTCAAGAAATCCAAAGTGCTTCATGAAACTTCCTGCACTTCCGTTTTCCTCAACTCTAAAGAAGGGGACTGTATGTTTACTAAGGTCCATCGTGACTCTAAAATTCATTTCCTAGGTTCATCTTCATTTATCAAAAGGAAAATCTGGCCATTACATATCTTTACCACCATATCCATCACTACATGAAGGATGAAAAACCACGTGTGATGCTTAGTGAAACAGCGGGAAAAGGAGAGGCGCCCCGGCGCATGAGGCAAGGGAGGGGAGGCACGGCTACGGCTCTCAGTACTCCCGGCTGGGGATCGGTTAACAGTGCCCTGACCAATAATCCGAGAGACGTAAAAGGCCCACATACTTTCCTTTTTGGTAGAGTTCCAGGCCTGTGAGGAGATACACAGACACCTTTCGAAACAAACTATAATCTTCATGCCACTTCTGAAAAGGAATGAATGCCATTAGCGATTACGTTCACCATAAACTATTTCTACACTTGCCACTGTGGTCAGTTTTATGTGCCATACAAATGCTTATCGAGCACGAAAACCACAAACACAAAAAAGCTTTTCGATAATGATGTATTGACCATTTACAATATAAGTCCACTGCTGACCTTCATTTTCAGGGACCTGTTAACTTCCACTGAGAAACAGAAATGTTTATTTCAAGTGAGCTTTAGAATATATCATCTTAATTTCCAGTAACCCCGTCCAAGTCCCGCAGCTCTGGTCTGAATAGATGCCCGTCACAATCTCACAAGAATGTGCGCGTGCAGGGAACTCAGAAGGAAAAGGCTGTTCCAATCGCCCAGAACAGCCCTCAGCTCGGCGGGCGCTGGGGTACCCCTAGGTGTCACAGAGCACTGTGTTACTTGTAACACAAGGCTTTTTTGGGAAATGTGTACTTATACATGCATTTTAATGCATGAAAATTTCACTTCAAATATAGAATTATTCAGAAGATATTATTTTAAAACAAACCAAAACCACAAATCAAGAATTTGATTCCCTAGATCCAAGGCTAAAGTAGGTATTAAAAGGAAATAAAGGGTTAATTTATTCTAATAGAAGAAAGGAACAAAGAAACTGGTTATTCTGAGGGTCAGAAAACATCATTTACCTCTTCCCACCCAGTTGTTTTTTTGGGGGGCTGGGAGGGCAAGGCAGTCTGTGATGATGTGAAATTGTTAGTCTGGCCTCAAGAATTCATGTTTTTGTTTTGCAGACTTAAAGAAAAGACTTCACCTTGTACTCCTCCATATTCATGTCGTCGGGACCAATCTCCTTCAGTTTAGCTTGCGCCACCTTCATGATGCTGATGGATCTGTGTGGCACAAGGGTCAGAGGCCGTGAGCGGGGCAGGGCGCCGCCTCCCCGTCAGAGCCGGTCACTGGCCCCGACCCAGAAGCAGGGGGTCATGCGTCTCACCTTTCATCGTAGCTAAGATTCTTATCTGCAAACTGTTCCAGGAGGGTCCGTTCTACTACTCTTTTGGGCGCTTCATTTTGGAAAAAGTAGACCAGCACGTGCTGGAGCCGAGGGTCGCTGTGAGCAGTGGGCGTCTCTTTGGCAAGCTGGTAGAGCCTGGAGTATTCTTCGTGGAATGCCTGGGAAGGACAAGACTGGTGATCAGAACAGGGAGCGCTCAGGGCTTCTGCTCATAGAACCAGATGCCTGTGCGCTAGAGAGGTTCTCATAACTCCAAGGAGACTTCCAAGAAACTCATATTGGGGAATCACAGAGGCAACCACGGAATCCGTAAGTTGCTTACATTCCATGAGGGACAGAACTCCTGTGGTGCCAACGATGTACTAGGGAGAAATTCGTTTTTCTCATAAGGCTCTAAGAAAAACAAATATTTAGTTTTAATTAGTATCCTTGAGTCCCGAGGACTGGAATTTTTAAAATGCACATAAATGCAATTTATTCAAGTACCTTAAATTTTATTGAAGTGCCTGAAAAAGCATGGCCTACTTTCTTGTATTATGGCTCCCAAACCATAAGGACAACGTCTCCTTCCCAGTTTTATTAATTGATAGTTCCTAAGGACAATAGCAAGCTCTCTAGGCGGGGCCTAACTCAGTTCAGCACAACTCGCCAGCGCTGCGTTAGCGCCGAGGGGAGGCGCTATCGGTACCACGAGAGGGCCTGTCCCTTAGTCGGCAGGCAACAGAGTTTTAGGTGTTACTTTAAGGGACAACATTCTTCATCTCACTTTTTTCTTACCATCTAATAAAATTAAGTCCCTGTTACTATGACACCTGTGGTATAAGGATTAGATTTTTAAAAAGAGATACCTTAATAAGCCCTGCTTCAGACCCATCTCGGTCAAAGGTCTGACGGGCTTTAGCTATGGCCAGGATGACCCCTTGCATGGCGGGGCTCAGCATCACCTACCACAAGAAGGCACAAAACACAGAAAGAAAAAGGAGAGAAAAAAAGTTCAAGAGAAGACTGAATGGAAGAAAGGCAAGCAGGCTGCTGAAGGGAGGAGTGGCCGCGAGCCGGGGACCAGCACCTGCCGCCAGCCCAGACTCACATACCTGTGCCCACACACGCCCACAGCCCTGTCCCTGTGCACCACGGCCAGACCCTGCCCAGGAAGAGCTATTCCTACAAACGCTAATGTAAGCAGATAAATAAAGAGGGACATCGGAGAATATTTACAAACGACACTGCTAAAGAAGCAAGTTAAATGATTGCTCTCCCAGGGAAGTGTCCCCCGTGAGAAAGCCAACAGGGTTCTGTAATTCGGCTGTCTAGCCTAGGACACAATTATTTCAGAGTTTTACTAAAATGATCGGTACTTTTAAAACTGGAAAAAAGTCTGGAAATTAGGTGGCATACAAATACGACTTCATAAAGTCAAACCTTTCAATGATCTGGAGAAAAAACAAATTCCCACAGGAAGAAACGGAACCCTGAGGGACAGGATTCATGACCGTCATGCACTGTGCCAACGTAAAGGGGACCGGCTGTAAGGAACTAACTTGGGATCCCACAGCTTCTTCTGAAAGTTTTAGAATTAAAAACAACTTCGATTCACATTTGTTTGGCCCACTAGACAACTGGAAATTTTAGATTTGGAGGAAAAACAATGGACTAATATTACCAAAGACAGAGGTTCCTAATTTAAAAGGCATTTTTTTCCCCCTCATGATACCAAGGAGGAACCAAGTGCTATGTTTCTGAGCCATCGAGACCCTGCGGTGCCTCCATCAGTTATAAGCCTGGGGGGACAGATACCAGGGGAGCACCCGCTGGGAAGCAGGCGAGCTTTTACAAGATGTAGCTGAGGTCAAAACCAGGCGGGCCCTCCTGTTCATTATTTGTTCCCATATTAACTATTGCCAGACACCTTGGCCAAGCATATGGGGTCAGGTGGGAGGGAAAGAGGAGGCTGGAGAGACAGCTGAGTCCTGCACTCGTCTCTGTACCTCCTCATCATATCCATCTGCATCAGCTCTAACCAGAATCCTCCCCACACTGGGGATCTCGACTTCAGACGCCTCAGAACTAGGCGGGGCGGCAGACTCTGTGTCCTTCGCCTTTGGGGGCTGCTCTGACTGCTCTGCAAGGGTTGTTTCCGGGGGCATGGGCTTCTTGGGTTCAGCTTCCTTAAGCTGTGGCAGCAGAATGGAGAGAGAGAGTAAGAAAAAACAGGAGAAAGAAAGAGCGACCGGTTAAATGCAGCCGAGACACAGAGTAGCGGAAACGTGAGAGACTGGGGGTCTCTGGCGCGAGCCCGCCCCTCCCGCGCGGGGAGGGCCGCCTGTCACCTCACTCAGCGCCGCCTCGACGCCGCTCCTCTCGTAGGCCTGCGCGGTGTTGGCGATGGCCTGCGCCGTCTGCTCCTTGACAATCACCGCGTGCTCCGACGCCAAGCAGCGGGCCCCGTGCGAGGAGGCTGCCGAAGGCTCTGATAAGGAACGGGACAGAGGGGTTAGCGTCTGAAGAGAGACGACGTCTAGAACGCTCTGTGAAAGGCAAGCAAGACAGACACAGAGCCTCATCTACAGCCCTTCTAAACAACTTTTAAAACAGAATCCAGGGCAGACGTTCTCCAGAAGTAAGTGACTCGAAGACATGTCCACCTTACCAAGGACCCAGTGATGGTTCTGGAAAGTTTAACGGGCTCCTGACTGTCCTATTGCTTTAGGTCAGTGAAGTCTTCCCACAAACGGCCTTTGTTAGGAAGATTGTCTTCGGAGAAGAGTTTTCACAAAGTCTACTTACTCATCCCATCGTAGCTTCTCCTACAGCTTGGGAAACCGTGAAAACTAACCTAGGGAAAGTATAGGGAGCCGGTCTTGCTGATACACGTCTGCTCATCAGAAGGGACATCCTAAAGCCACAAGCTCCTCCACAGGTCGTGCAACACCAGCTACGCCTGAACTAGACATCGTGCAGACTGTGGCAGCCCCTCCCTGGGCTGAAGCCCCAGAACTGGCTCAGGGTGGAGGCTATCAGACCACAGGCTCACGGCGCCCACCCCCAACCTCCCTGCCTACCCCCACCACCGCACCTGGGGATGGGGAGAAATCCTGTGATGCTGAGCTGCTGGAGGATTCCATTTGAGGGATTTTGCAAGACTGCTCTTCTTCCCACTCCTCGACTTCCTGCTCAAACCTCCAGTTATCCTCCTGGATGTAATGCTTTAGTTCGACAGACAACGCATCCACTTCTCCTAACATCTGATCTGATTCGCTCAGGGCTGCCTCTGAGACAAGAACAAAGACAGAGTTGAAAGGCAGCGCCATCCAGCAAAAGGTCACAGGGAACCAGAAGGTCCTTCCTAGAAAGAAGGAAATAAGACGCTTTGTCCTTTTTCTTATTTCATGTGAAAAATATGCACATACATAATCCGTCAGAAGCAGGGACGACATAAAGCCAACAGTCACACCACACCAGTAACAGTGCCTGGCAGATTAGCAAGTAGGAATATCTATTGAAGGAATGAATCAATCAATCAACGATTGATTAATAAAAAGGAGGAATTCGGAATAGAGGCCAACCACTGGCAAGATAGCAAGAACGAACCGAACATTTGGAAATACAAAAAATCATTAGATCCAATGGAAATTTCAAGCTGAACAGTTTTATCAATGTAACCACTACAACTACTACTGATAAGAATGTCCATCCCTAGATGGTTAGAGATGAATTCCAAGGCATTTATACAGCTTCAAGTTCCCCACAAGTAAGTGCTATCAGAAAGCAATGTGATGTAACAGTTAGATGGTAAATAATTCCTGGCAGATAATTAAAGGCCTGGATGAAAAATGGCAAGAATATCATGGACATGTGGAATCTCATTTTTTTAAAATTTATTTTTGTTATCTCTACACCAAACGTGGGGCTTGAACTCACGACCCCGAGATCAAGAGTTGCATGCTCTCCTGACTGAGCCAGCCAGGCGCCCCTAAATTTCACTTCTAAGCCTATGATCAAATCAAGACAAGAAGTCTACAGTAGAAAAAGCCATCCAGTTCCTGGGTGCCTATAATTAGTCTTTCCATTAAGCAAATGACAGTTTCCATTTATCTGTTTCTATAGTGCAAAAATGAAGCGTACGTGTAGTAGCAAGGCTCCTATTGACTACCAACAATAGTCTGGACCTTTGTACAACTCCCACAGGCAGCTGTCCCTGCTCTGGAGCTGCAAAGATGCAATTAGGAGGCTCAGTTACTGCTAAGTGGTCATTCTGTCTATCCGCTGTCCCCCAGCCATACCAGCAGATCAGAAACACAACGCACTGCCTGGACCAAATGCCTTCTGTGTTTCCTTACTTATTCAGCCCAGTACAGTTAGACTACGATAAGAAAAAGCCTTCCAGGATCTTAGATGTGAAATGCTGGTCACCAGACCTTTCCCAGAATACATGAAAGAAAGAGAGAATAAGGTAAATGGGTGACAACACAGAATTTGGAGTCAGAACTGGCTCTGGATCTTGGGTTTGTCATTTATTCCCTGGCTGTAGGACTCTGGACACGTGGAACACCTCAGCCGGCACATAGTAGGTAATAAAAATTCTCACCCTGTCTTTTAGGGTTGTAAGTTATTAGAGAAATAAAGTTTGAAAGCCTGTAGTAAGGAGGAAAAGTTCCAATATAAATGCTAATGATGATTGCTCTCAGAATTAGTAGTATTATGAGAAGGATGAAATTGTTCAGGCAAAGCCACTCGTAAAATTTAGCTATTCTCAAAGAGTGCAAAAAGTGCACAAGGGGGGCGCCTGGGTGGCTCAGCGGGTTAAAGCCTCTGCCTTCGGCTCAGGTCATGATCTCAGGGTCCTGGGATCGAGCCCCGCATCAGGCTCTCTGCTCGGCAGGGAGCCTGCTTTCTCCTCTCTCTCTGCCTGCCTCTCTGCCTGCTTGTGATCTCTCTCTGTCAAATAAATAAATAAATCTTAAAAAAAAAAAAAAGTGCACAAGTATATCACTAAAAAAGGAAAAAAAAAAACTCGCGCCAGCATAAAAGTGCATCAATGGGAAGCTGGCTTAATAAATTACATACATATTCCATGCAATGGAATTACGATGCAGCTATTAAAAAGAAGGAGCCGGTTCTATTTATAAAAATATAGAGATCACTAATACACATGAAAAAGATGTAGGATAGCAGAGTAAAATATCCCATTTGGGGGAAAAAATGGGGCAAGGACACACATCAGTAAATAAAATCTAGCATATGCCCAGAACATTTCCTGAATATTCCCTAGGAAACCTAAGAATGAATACACGCCAAGCTCCAAGATGGGGGAGCAGGAATGCAAACTTATTTTTTAAAATTCTCCTTTATACTGTATTTTTAAAATGCATTATTATTTTATAGTAAATTCTAGTTTAAAAATTTTTTTAAGACTTTGTTTATTTATTTGACAGAGAGAGAGAGAGAGATCACAAGCAGGCAGAGAGGCAGGCAGAGAGAGAGGGGGAAGCAGGCTCCCCGCCAAGCAGAGAGCCCAATGTGGGGCTCGATCCCAGGACCCTGGGATCATGACCTGAGCCGAAGGCAGAGGCTCAACCCACTGAGCCATCCAGGCGCCCCATAGTTTAAATTTTTTCTTAAAAACTACAAGAGCATTCCCTTCTATGAGGAGGGCTTCTACTAGGCTATTTTTACCTGCACCGAAGTGGGGTAGCTGGTCATTTATGTACATGAGACAGTAGGCACTAACGTTCCTCAGGCCCCCGTAAGAATCTCTCTCAAGTTCTTCCCAGGAAGACTCAGTGACAGAGATGTCATTGTACTTGAGCCAGACTTGTCGGGGTTGATTATAGATATAGGCCCAGTAGTGTCCGGCGTTGGCTTGCCCTTCATGAACGAGAACAGCATGCAGGCGATAAGGCACCTGAGGGGCAGAAGACACAGTCCAGAGTCAGATAAAGCAAAGTAAAGGACGTTTTAGGTCATTAAAATCCAAACTTACCGTCAACCATCCGATAAGAGAACTGACTATACATGTGCTTGATATGGGGTTAAGGGAAACATCCTGACGATTCAATGTGAACTAACAGAAACACAGTCTTGGAATCTACCAATTATGTTTCAATTCCTGACCTACTCGATGACTCTTTAATTTCCTAAGGTCACAGATCTAAAGTCAAAGATAACGCAGACCGATATATCTCCCCAAGTCCAAACTCAATTTATCTAAAAATAGAAATCACCTTCACCACTCAGGTTGGGAAACATGTACCGCACTCTCTTGGTCTATACGGAATTTCAAGCTGGCACATTTCATCACGAACCAGTCATATGGTCCCTACATTTCTTCTGCCCAGTGACCCATCCACCTATCTGGGGCGAGGACCGTTTTAACTCCATACTTGTTGGTTTCAGCATTTGAAAAGCATTTGTTTTTTTTTTTTCAATATGGAGAAAACAGAGCAAAGCTTTAGGTGCCAAGTAGGTGCTGACGATAAGAAGGCAAATCGGCCAGAGAATCAAGTTCAACCTGCATTCGATCAGTATGTTGACAGGTTTTTCCGGTGGGGACATTTGTGAAATGATACAGAAGAGCAGATGGAGAAAACCCAGGATTTACAGGGCGTGTCCCAGCAGTGCCTCCGTGAGACCTGGCAGCAGACAGGGCTCTCCACTACCAGCCACGCACATGGGAGCCACTGGGCACTTGTGCTCAGGGTGGCGGCATCTTTCCCCCTCCATGCCCACGATGGTATGCCCAACAAAAATATATGTGGACAGTAAGAATTTCTGCCTTAACCACATACCCTTCTGGAGTTTTCAGGGAAACAAAGCCTGAAAGCATGCTGCTAAGCAAAGCATCACCACGGATGACAAGACTTTGGCAAGGGTGAGTAACCATCCCTCGTGGGGGTTTTCCCCACCGCACGACTTAAAGGACCACTTGATGAGAAATTCTTAACACGTGACAGCAAACCTTTCTACTGCATGATAAAACAGCAGGTGGCAGAATCAAAACAAATCTGTCTTAAATTTTATTGTCAGTAGAAGAGACATCCTTGCTTTGGCCTAAAAATAAACAGAAAAATACCTATTTCTGTCCCAAGTTTATTCTTTTAACTCAGGGAGGTTCCCATTCAGTCTCAGAGAAAACTACCCACTTTTCTTTCCGGTCTACGTCCGCACACGAGGACATGCCTTGACTACCTTCCCCATCAATTAGCATCCTACCTGCCGAAGGAGAGGGTCACAGTACATCTGCTCCATAGTCTGGGTAGTGCTTGCAATACAGTTCTTTAAATCTGTTAAAAACACACACACACAAACTTAGTTAAGATGATGTCATTCCATGCCACATGGGGTGCTTCGGCCAAGCAAAGAGAACCGCTTCTCCGGGTTCTGACGATTTCAGTCTCCCTTCATAACCACAAAGGACTGGAGGCTTACCAGGCAGCTAGTGCTTTAGGTTACGAAGGCTTTTAGTTTAACCTAATTCCATTAAGGGTTTAAAAAAGTATCTCTTTTATAATTGGCACCAAAATTTCCTCCAAAAGAAACAGTCTCTATTTAGAAAAAGACCTTCACGGGTCATGTTGGGTGTAAAATGAATGTCCCTGAGACGGGACCTGAGGGGAGAAGGCAGAGCAAAAGGCAGGGCAAAATTTCTGTGGTGAGAACTTGGGAAGAATCTGGATTTGATGATTCGATTTAATTTGACTGATGGGATTTGACTGATCTGATTATTTAATTTTTTTATTTAGCTCCCTAGATAAAAGAAAGGAAGGGAAGGAGGGAGAGTCTGAGCAACAGGACAATGAGGCCAGAGGACCTTTAAAAACAGAAGGCTGAATAATTCCATCTTATATTGTGCACATTGCTCGAATACTCTGCCTCATCGGCCTCCAATAAAACCTGCTTCATACAGACAAGATTCACAGAAGTGGAAATCTACCAGAGCTAAATTTTAAGTCTAGGTCAACTAAAGCCAGAGTTCACATAAGCTACAGGAACAGAAATCAGAAGATTTAGAAAAATCCCAGCTGAAGGTGACTGCGAGTATCTAAGAGTCCCAAGAGTTCCCAGAAATTTTGAGGAGGGTTTCTAGGAGGGATCTTTCCGCAGTTGTATGATGAGAGGAACTGAAAGTCCGGAAGCCAGTCCCAACTCCCTTGTGCCTGAGTCGTGCCTCTCCATCACCTATGCCTAAATTCCAGCGGAGAGGGAAAGAGTCATTGTCCAAAAAGCTTTAAAAGAGCCAACCTTGTATATCTTGTTCAATCTCACTCCTCCACCTCTGAAGACAGGTCTTAACAAAGTTTATCTCCTCATCTGTGACGGTCCGAGGAGCTGGCTGGGCTGGCATTTCCATGGAAGACCGGGAAGGTGGAAGTGGCTTATTCACTGCCTTAGACTTGGGCAGAGAATCTTCAGGAGAAGAAAAGGTACCTTCAACATCCTGAGATGAGCTTTCTTTCCTTGAACTGAAGAAAGATAAAAATCACATTCATTCACATGATAATTTCCAAAATACGCCTTGGCCTCAATGTGCCTTGTAATGCTAACTGCTGTATGGAAAAGGACTGCTATAATGTAGTGCGTATTTGCTCTAGAAAGGCACTGAGCCAAACCACGTTCTCATATGCATCATCTCATTTAACACTAGTTGCTTCTGAAGCAGACGCTATTATCATCCCAGTTCACTCATCACAAACCTAAGGGTTAGGTAAGTTAAATAGCTTTTACCTAAGCTCACCCAGCTAGTAAGTTATGGGATTTAAACCCAGATCTGTCTGAGTCTATGATTTATGCTCTTATCACTTCCAAGAAGGGATGTGAAGGAAGAGCTCAAAGAAGACAGGGACTGGCAGAATCAAGGCATCACTATGGAGTTTCCGTGATGCAGATGACTGACTAAAATACACGGAAGCAACACACGTGAAGCACGGACTCTTCCCCCAGCGGGTTCTAGTGATGTTATTAGGCAGGACACACATAGCCAATCTGATCTGAACTGGAAGAGAATCAGAGGGCTCATGTGACTTGGCCTCCCAGTTCCTTGCCAAGTAAGCCCCTCTTGGCTGTCCTCTTCAACGTCTAGCCAGTTCTTGAACATGTTTTAATTGTCTACCCAGGAATACATCTTTCCCTGAGGTTGACTTGGTAGAGCTTCCCTTCTCAGCAGGCGTGAGAACGGGTGGCAATCCCTGGGCGGCAGCTAGCTTATAGCTAGTTCAAATCGAGGGACGCTTGGTGGGGCTTGAAACCACTGCAGATCGTTCAAGAAGCCTCTGACATAATCCCACCCATCCTGTGGGCAAGACATGTGAGTGCCCTGGTGGGAATCAGGAACACTCCCACCTATGTGGGGGGTAAACGCTTTCCTTTAAGACCAAGAACTCGTAGCCCTTGCCCTCTAATAGGGGGAATCTTTTGTCAGGTGGGAAGATGGGGCACACTTCAAATCACACAAAGACCCCAATATGTACCATCTTTTTTTTTTTTTTTGCTGTTAAGATTTTATTTTTAAGTCATCTCCACACCCAACATGGGGCTTGAATTCCCAACCGTGAGATCAAGAATGGCACGCTCCCCGGAATAAGCCAGCCAGGCGCCCCGCCCCGCGCCAGGTGCACTGCTTTAAACCTCTGTTCTCATTACCTTTCCTCGGGCGCCACGTCAGAAACCGGGCAGTGCTCTGACGAAAGCGGTAACATCGTGTGAGCGTCGCTTCGAGATGCGGTGCCTTCCGAGGCCGGTTTTGTACTCGCAAATTCAATAACGTATTTCAGCATGTCAGGGAGCGGGAACCGAGCTGGGCCTGAGCCATACTTCACGTACCTAGGAGGCAAAGACAATGGTGCTCTACTGGCCAAGTCTGTCTGGCACCCTGCGGCTCGCTTACAGACCCTCTGCTACCGCGTGGACCCCACGCACAGGCTTACTCCCTCCCGAAGGCCACGCAGTGGGTGATGCGTCCAACAGTCCATAAGGCGAGAATTCTCTACAAAAGCAAAAACTGGCAAGTCCACGGGTTTGCATCTGGCAGAAAACCTTTCAAATGGGAGCCTAATTGAAGTCATGTCTGTTATGCTTTCTCTTGATAGCTTGTCACATCTAGGCTCTGGTCAGAAAAGTAAATTCTATTTCTTAAAGGAAAACAGATATATTAGCAGTATGCAAATCTGAAAATCATCCTGGTGTACTGGTATTATTCTTTGCTACCCTAACGCCCCTACTTGGAAATTAAGAACAATGAGAGAAGGCTGGAAATGAAAAGTAGGTGTTCACACAGGATTGAGTTGAAGAAAACTGGCCAATCTTTCTTTTGTAAGGTCCTTAGTACCGTATTATTCATGCACTCATTCAACAGACTAGCCCAGTTATAAATTACTAAAGATTTCTTTGGGATCAATAACTAATACATATCTTCAATATATAACCAAAATAATTAACAAATTATTTTAATACTATCCAATATTCTGCCATTACCAGCACATGTGAGACTGAGTAAAAATATGAACTTCAATGAACTCTGTAATTCACTAGAGGGGACAGCATTTAAATAGTACTGGTTGACTGGCTGGGACAGATGAACCCACTAATTATGGGGTTCCACTTACAATAGGGAGGCACTTGAAAAGAAAGAAACGGGTACAGCACTAGGAGGAAAGAAAACTGTGTCCATATCAAAAAGGACATTATGAAATGAGAATACCAGTGGGAAATAAAGTACAATGCAGTTCAAAGTCAACCACATGTTAGAGGGTAGAGAGCAAAGACACTTCATCCTTACTAATTTGAAGGACAGGTAGAATTAGCAGCTGGCTGTCGTGGAGAGTGGCGGATGAAAAGGATGCCAAATATATCAACTCAGAGGAAACTTAGACAACCGTACTGTTCCCTTAGATGTATTTTCTTGTCTTTACTTCAGCTACTGTCGGTGTATCTAACTAAACTGCCTACCTCTCAAGATCTAGCTTCTCCATGACGTCGTCCTCCACATTCTACCCACCCACCGTCTCCCCCGCCCCCACTGAACTTCTACAGGACAGGCCCGGAACCTTGAGTCTGTATCACAGACATGGCCTTCAGAAGCACACAGGTTTGTGGAAAGAACTAATTTACACATGACTGGCCTGGACCAAAGGAAACATTTCTTACTAGAAATGCTGCCCAGACACAATAGGTCATAGGTTATAGTGTATCATAGCATGTCATCATTTACAAGCAGCCCTTTAACACTTTCATACGATACTGGTAACAAAACTTCAGGAAAAAGTGTTCCTCTAAGAAACTTGGCTTCAGGGGCGCCTGGGTGGCTCAGTGGGTTAAGCCTCTGCCTTCAGCTCAGGTCATGATCTCAGGGTCCTGGGATCGACTCCCACATCTGCTGAGCAGAGAGCCTGCTTTCCCCTCTCCCTCTGCCTGCCTCTCTGCCTACTTGTGCTCTCTCTCTCTCTCTCTCTGTCAAATAAATAAATTAAAAAAAAATATGTTGACGCTAGGGGCACCTGGGTGGCTCAGTGGGTTGGGCCTCTGCCTTTGGCTTGGGTCATGATCTCAGGGTCCTGGGATCGAGCCCCATGTCGGGCTCTCTGCTCGGCGGGGAGCCTGCTTCTGCCCCTCTCTCTGCCTGCCTCTATGCCTACTTGTGATCTCTGTCTGTCAAATAAATAAATAAAATCTTTGAAAAAAGAAAAAGATGTCTACGCTATCTGCAAGAAATCTCATTTTTTCCCCACATTTTTGTGAAAGAAAGAAATGGTGAACTTTTTGTTTCCTGATAAAAATAATGCATGTGCCTGGTAAGAAAACTCAAATACGAAAGAAAGAGATCATAAAAGTCACCTGTTCCCATCTTGGTTCTACTACCTACTGGTATCCGCTACCAGTTTCTGTATATTTTCCCAGGAGCAGGTCACACTTAGATAAGCAATTTTTTTTAACTACCCAAATAAAATTATTCAAGATTTTAAAAGTTATTTTATTTATTTATTTACTTACTTTAAAGATTTTATTTTTAAGTAATCTCTACACCCAACATGGGTGGGGCTCGGCTCGAACCTACAACCCTGAGATCAAGAGTCACATGCTCTACTGGCTGAGCCAGCCAGGTGTCCCTTAAAAGTCATTTTATTTATTTATTTATTTTTTAAGATTTTATTTATTTATTTGTCAGAGAGCGAGCAGAGGCTGACAGAGGCAGAGGGAGAAGCAGGCTCCCTGCGGAGCAAGGAGCCCGATGCTGGACTCTATTTCAGGACGCTGGGATCATGACCTGAGCCGAAGGCAGCCGCTCAACCGACTGAGCCACCCAGGCGCCCCTATTTATTTATTTTTAAAGTAGTATCATACTACAGAAAATGCTCCTATACTCTGTTTTAAAATTTAAAGTCAAAACACCCTGTTGGGTACTGGCAGACTGAGTTTTTCTAAGTTGTAATACATCAGGTATACTTGGTTCTATAAAAACAATTACATTTTTCCAATCTTACAAGCCACCACTAAAACCTTAAAAGTAAAACATGGCCACAAGTAGAGTCCTGTAAATCACTTCCAGGACAGTATTTGAAGAATCAATCCTCAGCTTAAGTCTATATAAGACAGTTAGAGAATTGATCACTGAACACCTTGGATAATTCTTCCCACGTGAGAGGAAGCTGGAGACGAAGCTGGAGACGGGGACCTACAGGAGCAGGGTCTACCTTGGGCTGATGGAGAAACTGTTGCCTCTCACGGAAATGAACGACCACACAATGGAATGGGTAGAGGAGGGGTGGTGGTCGCAGCAACACTGTGAAGTAGATAAAGGGGGGAAAAGCCATTGACGTTATATGGGATTTCTTTCTTAAATGCTAAATCAATGGGATTGATGTTTACTAGAAAGAAATTACATTGATTCCTCCTTAGAAAGTCATGGGGTGATCGCAAGGAAACAGTCAGTGGGAAACGAATTGACAAAAAGGGAAAGATTCCTCCACGAGAGGGAGGACTTTGTCTGTGTCACAGCTGTTAGCCCTTGGAATCATTTCGCACCCGCTCCGGGTAGAACAGCACTGTTTTCGTTTTTAGCTTTCCCAGATCCTTAAGAAAATGCTTTCCCGAGACAGAGGGACTGCCGTACCATGACGGTTACCTCTCTCGTGTGTGTGTGTGTGTGTGTGTGTGTGTGTGTGAGAAGATGACGACAAGGGGAGTAGAAAAAGTAAAGGCCTATTAACACAGAACACTGCCAGGGACTGACCGCGTGACTCTGAGTCCCACCAGCCCTTGGGACGACTGTTCACCCACGAATACCCCGGCCCTTCGTACAGACTGCTTCATGCTTAGAGAATTTTCCTTAGCTATTCTATAAAACACACTAGTTAATACTCAACATCCAAATTAATTTTTAAATTTAAGCAAATTATCTGGTTTTAATGTTCTAGTCTTTGTTTCACATTTCGAAGCACAAAGGGATCACGACTCACCTTTCCAGTTTTTGCTGCAGAACTTTTATTTCCTCCTTCAACTTTCGAATACACTCTCTCTTACTTCGAATAAGCTCTTTGCTCTTGTACATGTACCTAAGTAATGGATAACACCACAAACACAATTTATATTTAAAAGCATTAATGGCACACAGTGCAGCAAACGAGGGATACAAAGGAACTTCCTCAAGCAGACAAAGGGCATCTATGAAAACATATAGTTAAGATCACACTTAATGGTGAAAGACAAAGCTTTTCCCCAAAGATCAGCAATAGTGCAAGAATGTCCACTCTTGTCTCTTCTACTAAATGTTTTACTGGAGGCATGGTCAGTGCAAGAAAGGAAAGAAGGAAGGGAGGGAGGGAGCAAGGGAGTAAGGGAGGGAAGGGAGAGAGAGAAAAAGAGGGAGGGAGGGAGAGAGGGAGGAAAGACATACAAATAGCAAAGGAAAAAGTAAAACTGCCCTTCGTTGCAGATGACATAACTGTCTACATAGAAAGTACCAAAGAATTTACAAAAATGCATCAGAATTAGTAACTGAGTTTAGTGAAGCCAAAAGATATGAAGTCAATTAAAAAAGAGAGGCGGGAAGTATCTACCGCATCTCCATATACTTGTGAAGAACAAACGGAAAGCAGAATTTTTTAGAAACCATTAGAAGATCAGAAGCATGAATAATTTCGGTATAAATTTCCTCAGACATATGCAAGACCTTTATACTAAAAATTACAAAACAATGTTGAGAGAAATTAATGCTTAAATAAATGGAGCTATACCACATTCATGGATTAAAGAACTCAAAATAGTTTCCCCAAATTGATCTAGAGATTTAACATAATGCCAATCAAAATCCCAACAGTTACTAGGTAGTTAACTGACAAGCTAATTCTAACATTTACTAGAAATGCAAAGGATCAAAATAGCCAAAATGATTTTGAAGAGAAAAAAAGAAGAACAAAATTGTAGGACTTAACATGATCTGATGCCAAGATTTACAATAAAGCCACAGTAATCAAGACAATGTGCCACTCACAGGTTTAAGATTAGACAATAGATAAAACAGAGACTCCAGATAGACCCACAACTACATGCTCAATTAATTTTTGACAAAAGCCCCAAGGTAATTCAGTGGCGGAAAGTATAACTGGACATCCACATGCCTCCTTCCCCTCACCTGCAAAAAAACAAAAGCAAAAACAAAAGCCCCTATCTCATACTATATATATAAAAATAAACCCTAGTGGGTCATAGATATGAATATATAAGAGTTAAAATTACATAATTTCTAGGGGGGAAAATGGAAGAAAATCTTTGTGGGCTTGGGTTGGCAAAGATCTCTTAGAACATAAAAACACAAACTGCAAAAGAGAAAATGATACATTAGACTTCATCAAAACTAAAAACTCCTAAAGACTCTGTCTCCTAAAGACACTGGTAAGAAAATGGAAGAGAAAGCACAGATGGGGACTATGTGGTTCTGTATCCAAAACATATCAAAGAACTCACTCTTTACAACTTAGGATGAACACAATCAACCCAATTAAAAAATGGGCAAGAGATTTGAAAAGACACTTCACCGAAGAAAATATCCAAATGACCATTAATTAAGCACCGAAAAGAAGCTCAACATTGACAGTTACTGGGGAGATATATGTCCAGAGAAAAAGATGATATTCCTACAAACCCACCAGAATGTTAAAATTTAAGACTGATAATTCCAATTATGGGCAGATTTAGAGCAAATGGAACTCTCATACACTGCTGGCGGGAAGGCAAAATCATACAGCCACTTTAGAAAGCAGTCTGGAAATTTCTTATACAATTAAACATACACTTTTCATACAACCCAGCAATCTCACTGCTAGGTGTTTTACCCAGAAGCACTAAAAACCACACCAAGAGTTTGGGTGAACGTTCACAGCAGCTTTATTCATAATAGCCTAAAACCGGATATGTCTGTCGACTGGCGAGTGGGAAGACACTGGAACATCACTGCAGTGAAATACGACTCAGTATGGACGAATTCCCAACACACCGTCCTCAGTGTGAGAAGACAACCACAACGGAGTCTGTTCTGAATACTAACACCACTACTGTGACATTCCAGAAATGGCAAAAGTACAGGACCAGGAAACAAGTCAGGTGGTTGCTAGGGCCGGGGGTGGGGGAAGACAGACTGACAGCAAGGGGCGTGCGGGAACCTTCTGGGGGACGGAAATTCGCTACATCTAACTGTGCTGGTGGCTACCTGACTACAGACATTGGCCAAAACTCATTGGCTCTACACCGAAAGAATGGTAATACTTGTTTTGTGTGTCAACTATACATCAATAAACCGGACTTTAAAAAGATTAAAATCCTATGAAGTCTGTCTAGGAACTTTTTTTTCAGGAATACAAACACTATTGAGATTGGAAAGAAATGCGCCGCGGCTGCTCCACACTCTGCCTCTCCCCAGAATGAACAGGCTGTCCCCGGAAGCCCAGCTACTCAAGCTGTGGTCCCGAGACGACATGCATCCCCTGCGTCACCCTGACAGCGTCTCCGAAATGCCAACCCTTGGGCCCCAACCTAGAGCCAGAGAATCCAGTGACTCCACATCTGCACATCATCAAGACCCCCAGGCGATTCCTACGCACACTACACTTGGTAAAAGCTCCCTTCTCCCTCTGTCATATACCAGGAAGACACTCAACCACAGAACTCACCTGTCCATGTAAATGATCTGAGGAAATTCCAGCTTATTGTGAATTTTCTCTGGCTGGCCGAGGGACTGATTGAACTCAAATCTTGAGAGTTCAAAGGTCAACACTGGAGGTAGCTTTGTAAACCAACGCTATGTCAGAAGCAGAAATGCGAAAGAAAGAAGTTAATTAGGAAACAGCAAAAGCCAGATTTAAAACATCCCTCATTAAACTTTCTTCTTCTGGCACAGAATTTATATTCAAATCAAATTCACCCTAGAGGTTTATTGGTTTTTTTTTTTTAATCCCAAATACTAAGATGACCACTTAGCCTTGTGCCCTCTCAGAGAATGTGGTGAAACATTCCTCAAGACTCCAAATTTATAAGCCAGTCAACAACATTTTACTCGACTATCATCCTCAGAAATACCCACCCTTAAGTAGGTGAGCTGCGCCAAGAATCCTCACTGCTTACTAAGTCATCTGAAGTCAAAAGAGAGTCAAAACCTGAAGAGAACAGGCAGCCTAACCAAGGAGTCAGAAATTATGAAGAAATTATATCCAAGCAGCAGGATATAACTAAGGAGCCAATTATCTCCAGGAATCAGCGCAGAAGACGTTGTGTGTATATGTGTGCATGTGTGTGTGTGTTCACTATTTATTTAGTGTAGTAACCATAATTTGAATTCCCTTTCTTTCTAAAATAAGAAACCTGAAAGAGCCTCATGATTATGAGTGCTCAAGTTTCTGAGAAAATCTCTGAATTCTCATAAGGGAGGTCTCCCTTTAGAGATGTCTCATAAGGGACCCAGTCAAATCAAGCTAGAGTGTTACCCTGAGCTTCAAGAAAAGAAAGCACTGACTTATTAAAAAAAAAAAAGAAAAGAAAAGAAAAGAAAAAAATCTCAGCTGTTCCTGATCACAGATGAGGAAGAGCTAAACCAGGAGAGGCATTTCTGTTCGATTCACCTGTATGCCAGCAGGTCTGTAAGAACAGCTTTAAGATGTTCCCTTTACCAAAGGGGCAGGTGGCTGAGTTCCCTTTCCCTTGTTGGCACGAGGTGAATCCAGAGAGCCTGTCCGGCTACCTCAGGGTAAATCTAAATAAGCATAATGATTTTCTTTTCCTTTTTTTTTTTTTTTAAATAGTGTTCCCATTCTTGAATAAAGGTCTCCAGAGGTCTAGGTAGCTGGTAAGCATCCCCTGGTGAACATGTCCCATCTGTGCATCAGCTGTGCACAGATGGGACAGAGGCGGTGCCTCCCATCCAGGAGTCAGCACTGGCCTCGAAAAGCGAAGGAGGCAGCAGCTCTCTCCCAGTGACCACGCTGCCCTCCAGCTCCCACACTTCCACATGGCTCATGTCAGGTTCCCGATTTTAATTCAAAAAAAGCTCTGCTTTCTCCGATAATAATTACTCAGTTGGACTCACATAAGCCCACAGTTTTGTTTCAAAATATACAATGACAGGAGAACAAGCCAAGCTGCGTGGTATTGGCAGTTATGCTCCAAATTCACTAATTCTTAACCCAACTAGAATTCTGAGGCATTAATTACCCTCGCTCTCCCACCAACTGCCCCCTTTCTTTCCAACCCACAAAAATCAATGAACGTTAAATTTGAAAAATTTTTAAAAGCAAAGGCAGAATTTACTATGAAGAACAGTAAATATTATAATAGGGAAAATATTCTAAATGGCATACCATAGGAGTTAATCACTGTACTTTTACCCTCCGAAAATATGGAGGCAGTGGGCTCTCCCTACTGGTACAGGTAGGCTTCAACAGAAAAAGAGAAACTTGATCATACTTAAAACATCAGAGGCAGCATACAACCTTTATATGATTAACTCAAATTCATACTTTCAGCAAAGAATTTATTTATCAAACACTAAGACTGACTAACTCATATCAACTCATGAGAGACCTTCAGACGACTAGTTCGACATCTGTTAAGTGTAAAGTTATTTACTATCGGATGGGAAGACAGTTTGCCAAAAAGCTCGGTCCTACTTAGCTGGTTTTGTCACTGGCACAGCAAATAAAAATATCCGACTTACCTCTTGCCCGTACTTCACCGAATGATCGGAAGGAAGCAGTTCAATGTCACCCTCCACCATGGCCCCTTCCAAACATTCGTCTAAGTTGCGATAACCATTTACCTGAAGGGGATACTGGCCGAAGGTCTCATTGTTACAAAAGGGCTTTCCTAGGCAAAGAAACAGATGGCTTTTTTAAAGACCTCACTAGTATTATCCGAAGCCTTTTTTTCTGGCACCACGGAGACAGTGTCTTCCTAATTCAGCAACTTGCTGAGAACCATTAGAAGCGACTTAAGCCTGTTGGGGCCGCTTCCAACGAACCAGCGGACCCGGGCACTGATCGTAAGCGACTGCTACTACCACAGGAAGGAAGACAGGCAGATACGACGTGCCTCCTCATCAAAGACTATGCCACCTCCTGTGAATTAGTCTTGCCGAGAAAAGCCTTACCTGAATCTGGTCAAATTCTAGATCCAACTACCAATTTATAAAAAGAGGAGTAGAGAGGAACGTGAAATCATGGATGTGCAAGTAGCGAAATTTCAGACTGTGGGGAATCGCAGAGAACAAACCACTTGGTTTCTTAAAAAATACATTCCAAGGAAAAAAGAGATTGGGGGGATAGTGTACAGATTTTGATAGAAAACTTAAAAGACATACCAATGAAATGACCCACATTTGGGTCCTGATTAAAACAAACTGTAAAAAATAAACACATCACCCACGCCTCCAACATATAAAATTATAAAACAACTTGGAAATCTGGACACTGACTGGATATCTGATATTAAATGCTACTTTTCCGGAGTGAATAGTGGTGTTGCATTGTTTTACAGAGAATATCGAAAGGAGTTAGGGAATGTCTGGCCGTGAACTAAAGGTGGCTGAGTTCATGGGCATTTTTAGACCGCTCTATCTAGATGATAAAAAGTTCTCCATAGTGAAGAAAAATTAAAATTACACAACCAACACGGAGCTTAGTTAAGCCTCTAGAGCAGAGAAATATTTTTGGCAGTCTAACTCAACAAAACCTTTTGAGATTAGATATTACATCGGAAACAACAGAGAAAATTGACATTAATATGAGACGTTAATGGTACATTTGGGCTGTGTATTATACAACTCTGAGGGAAACACTGTGCCCATTTTACAGATGAGGAGACTGAGGATCCAGGCACTCTCACAGTTTGTCAGGGTTACACACATACTAAGAGGTGGAATCAATATTCAGGCCTGGAAATGCCTGACTTGAAAGCCTTTTTCGACTAATACAGATATGGTCACATGTCTAGAACTAACAGAGCGAAGAATTTACCTTCACGAACCCCTTCAGTGAGGAAAGTACCGTAGAAAAGCTGCACCATTGGATTTTCAGATTTGTTCCTGGGATTGCTGCTTTAAAAAAAAAAGGGAAACAGTTCTCTATCATTTGGATCAGATAAGCACCAAACTAAGGCTAACCGTCATTCAAAAGCAAAAACAGGGCATTTTCATTGACCTCCAAAGAGCCGGGCATGATCCAAAATTAGTCATGGGTTGGTTCACTTTAAATACTAATTGAGCAAATATACGGGCAGGATCCCTGGCTGTGAGAAGCTGAGGGAGAGTCCTACATGCCAGAAAATACGTGTATCCGTATACACTCAGTATATACATCTCTAGCCAGTGACGGAAGTATACAAATTCTAGAATAGGACAGAAGCAAGAATCAACCCTCTTGTGCAGTTTTGCAAATAAACACATAAGCTTTCCCTGTGGCGCGACAGAAACGGACAGGCCCACCTCAGATGAAGTGTTACTATGTGAGGTGCTACGTGCAAAAAAAGCTATCCTATGATACATATATTTCTTTTACTTAGAGCAAAAACAATTTAGAAAATTCCTTAGCATCTGTATCCGAAAGGGGATACTTGTATTCTTTGCACTGAATTTCACTCCTGAAATTCATTTCAGTGACTGCAATGTCTAAATTTGATTTCCCACGTTCACATCTAGGGTTGATTTGACCTTTTAATACATTCTGTAACACAGGCGATGACTTAAGGAAGTTCAGTTATGGCCCGACTTTCCGTCAAAGGTGGCAGGCTGAGAGGATTACCTACATCTTCAGAGAGGAAAACCAAAAGCAAGGAGGATACAAAGTAACAAGTTTCTGAGTGGTTACCCCAGGAGGCTTGGCAAAACCCAGCAATTTCTACTGGAGAAGAGTAATTTCCCCCCATCACAGTTCTCGCTGGACCACTGTGAGTAGGAAGGTGGGACAGACAAATCCTCAACACTCACTTAACATTCACAGCTAGCTGGAATGCGTCCTCTAGCCAGTCCAGGAGCTTGTGTGTGAATTCACTCACATCTTGCTACAAGAGAGGCACAAATTGCATATGAGTTAGACCCAACACTACACTTAGGGAAATGAAAATCTGCCCTTATCCCGCCAATGATTAAGATTATAGGACTATGGGAGGATTTCTTTATTAAGGACAAAGAGCAGGAAGAGACAAGGAGTCCTGGAACCCGGCCACTGCAGAGACAGAAGGCAGGGGCTGCCTAGCTTGTGGCTAGGAGGGAACTGGAAAGCCACCACTTGAGCCACATCTATTTGTAAGAAACCAACAAACAGAATCTCCCAGGTAGGCCTTAAAAATAGGGGGGAAATAAACAGAAAAGAAAAGAATAAAAAGGTCCACAGAACAGAATCCTCTAAAAACAATCTGAGACTTAATGGAGAAAAGAAACTTTGGTGAAATGTTCTGAGAATTCAGAAGAACTTAGAACCTTTAGAGAAAGGGAAAATTTAATTTTATGAAGCAGGTGTTCGTCTGCGGGAGACAGCTTTGTTTTCTTAACAGAAGTAAGGAAAGGAAAGTACTACTGGCCAGGAGAGAAAGACTATTCAGAAAAGCTTCTCAACTTAGTTTAGACAATATTAAAAATGGGATTTTTATCTGAGCCATCCCAAGGCAGAGGTGCAGACAGAGGGCCTTCCTTCTGTCAGTGACCCTTTGCTAGGATTCCCGGAGGTATTTTCAACCTCCTCTCTACTCCGACAGCCCCTGGGTACTTCTCGTCACAGTCAGAGCCTCCTACACAGCTGACCTGAAGCCACGTCACAGGAAGAGCCACACGGCACGACTTCAAACATCAGAGAATTGGATGGAAAACACGAGCATAACGGGCTTCTCGTACCTGCTGTTCCTCAGGCGATCGGAATGCTCCTTTTAAGAGATCCAGGGCTGCTGAAGGGTCTACAAATTTGCGATTTGATCCCATCATCAGAGCAAACAAATACTGAAGCTCTTGCATAAACACGATATTTCTCTTTTCCTGCAGAGACAACAATGCGTGTCCTTACAACGCCTCATTCAGAAAATCAGAACCCACGAGAGAGAAAAGTTGTCAGTGATCCCTCCCTAATTTGTATTTACCTAGATCTAGATCAGTGAGGACTCAAACCATCTTACAGGTCCTCTGACGAGGTCTGTGTAGGGGATTACCTTCGACTGAAGACTATCTATGTGGAAGCCAGGAAGGGAATATTGTAGGAAAAGGAAAAATGTTTACCTTCTGAAGCTGCTGCCCTCCCTCCTGCTAGGAAAATGCACCCCCAAGGTGAAATTCTGGCAAGAGTTAGAGTGCTGGCAGGAGGCCACGTCCTTGGGTGAGAGCTGACCACAGAACCTTCTAGAAGGCCCCAGCCTCCAGCATCAGGTCACCCATTCTGCATCACTCGGCCTGAGCGGCTGACGTGCAGGACGTCAACACACTTTCTGTGATTCAGAACTTCTGAGTCTCCCCCCAGAAGCAGAAAAGTGGAGGCCGTCGGGATGACACACCACCAAACTGTTTCTCTAGTTTTGTTCCTACATAACTTTACATTTTTGCAAACCCGTTTCACGTGACAAAGAAGGAAAAAGCCATATGGAAATGAAACAAATCCCAGCGCAAGCCAAAGGACATCACAGCTATCAGCTCTGGCCAGAATTTAAAAGGCTTTGGGATGAGAGGGACCAAAGGAGAGTGAGGACTTCTCCACACCAACTTACCGTGTGACTCGGACAGTTTTCAAGCACATTCTGTGGCAGACTATAGCTGAGGACGAGTCTTCGAAATTCAGGCAGCTGAAAGAGAGACTGAAAGAAAGAAAGAGATTTGTAGCCTTTCTTCCCAAATAACTGCAGCAGAAAGGTATTTCTTTTACTTGAAAGCAAAAGGTGACTGTCCCCTGCTATTTCTCCCTCTATCCTGTCTGAGGGAATGATGGCTATGGTACAAACTGAGTTGACAGAATATTGATTCTTTTAGGAAAATCCAAAAACATCGTCATGACTGACGAGAGGGATGGATTAAATAGGGTATGGTACGTGTACATGGTATATACCATTATGTACTCATTAAAATAAATTGTGGGAAAAAAACGTTTTCGTAAAATGAACTAGTACACGGCACTGAAAGGGACTGCCTGAGAGCTACAGGATCAACACGGAGAAATCTCAGAGCTATATTCTGTGTGGAAGAAAGTTCCAGAAAAACAAAGTATTAAGGTGTTTATAGTAAGTTTAATTATATACAAAACAGCATGGCATTTGGTCTGGGATACACGCAGGTGCGGTTTTACCTGTGGGGAAGGGAGGCTATGACTGGGATGGGAACAGCAGGGACTGGGCAGCCCCGGGAGCTGTACCATTTCTTTCTAAAGCTGGGCAGTGAGTACAGTAACGTGGGCTATTCTCCACTCTCTGTCACAAGAACTGCATTAAAAAAAAAAAACAAACTTAACAGCAGGAATCTGGCTTACTTGCAAATCATACACAATCCTACATGAATATATTTTGAAGGTTAATGTTTTTAAAAACCCCTTATATGAATATAGTTCCTTATCCCAACACACTCCTCAGAGGAAAACCCCTCAGGAAAGAGCCCAATAGAAAACTCCAGAGGCAACATCCTGGGTAGACAACAGGCCTCCGGTTTCACTCCCACTCTCCCAACCCGACTGGGATGCCACCAACGGGGTGAGCACACAGCCAGGCGGTGCCTCTAAGGTCGGGTCCCGCTGTTCCACCAACTCTCTCTAGCCAGGGTGAGACTGCCTGCTCTCTAGTCAACCCTTCTTTTCTTTTCTTTTCTTAAAGATTTTATTTATTTATTTGACAGACAGAGACCACAAGTAGGCAGAGACAGGCAGAGAGAGAGGAGGAAGCAGGCTCCCCGCAGAGCAGAGAGCCCGATGTGGGGCTCCATCCTAGGACCCTGGGATCATGACCCGAGCCGAAGGCAGAGGCTTTAACCCACTGAGCCACCCAGGCGCCCCAATCCGTTCTCTTCTCTTTCCACCCCACCTGTCCCCTCCTGTGGCGTCACTCCCGCTCTGCTGACTACGCCCTCACACGTCCCAGAAATTCTCTGCCACGAGAAAACTGGCTCTCCATGTGCAGGTCACTCCACTCTACCCCCTCTCCTTTGCCCAAACCCAGCTTTCCCCAAAGATGCCGCCATTCTTAAGAGCCCCGACACGTGAGCTGATGACATTTCCCCACCCAGCACCCCTGCGGCCCTCCAGCGTCTGCTGCTTCTCCGGTATCACTTCACTACATCCTCCTCCTTCAGTCACCAAACTTTAGAACTTCGGAAGAATCTTCGAATCCTTCCTATTTCGTAACCATTCACATCCAGCGGGGAAGAGGTCGCTTGGACTCTGCCTTGGGGGTTCTCCTTAGAACCACCTCCTCCCTCCTCCCCTGTCAAGTGCCCTCCTTGGTCTCCGCTCACTGCTCCCCTGGGCCACTGCTCACTCGCGCCACTGCTCAGCCTCTCTCTGCCTCCAGGGCCTGCCCTGTACCTATTCACCTGCCACACGGGTTCCTCTGTCTCCCTGACAGGACTGAAATAAAGCTCCTGATTCACGGACACCTGCCACAGGATAACGGCTCTTCTTCCTCTCCCAGGTCCTGTCCGCACCCGACCCAACAGGACATCCTGTTAGCTCTGTTCTCTGGATAAATCAAGAACCCGACCTCTTCGCCACTTCCGTGGCTTCTAGCCAGGTCCAGGCCACTGCAACCTGCCCCGAGGACAACTGCAGCAGCTCCCTGTAGAGTTCACGCCCCCTGTCCCCCACCACCCCCATTCTGCTCTCCTCACAGCAGCCACGGCGAGCCTCTTAAGATCTGGCTCAGAGTTCATCGCCCCTCTGCTCAGAACCCACAGTGACTCCCGAGCCTCACCTCCAATGACTCCCCCTCTGCTCCTAGTGTCCCAGTCCCTTGGACGTCCTGGACGTCCCGGGGAGCACACCGAGCCCACTCCCACCTTGGGGCCCTTGCTCTGGGGTTTTCCCTCCCTGGAATGTTTTCCCTGGAAACTGCCTGGCTCCTGCCTCCGCCTCGCACATATCTGGCCCCTACTGCAACCGCATCCCTGGGGCCAGAAGGCCTTACCTACCAGTATAGTATGTACTGCGCCCTGCTCCACTCTCTCCCACGGCAATTCTGCGTGCCCTGCCCTGGTCTTCTTCTACCACACCGATCACAAGCGAACACATCACATCAATTTGGCCACTGAAGTAGGTACTTTTCTAGTACACTCTCCTGCCTCACAAAAATTGGAAGTTCTATGAAGGCAAGGCCCCGTCTGGGTTCTATTCATTCCCTTGTCTCAGGGGCCTGGAACGGGGCTGGACACACAGCGGGTGTTCCGCTAACGTTTGCTGAGGGAACACAGGCACTTCCGCCCAGCCCGGGGACCCCCTGGCTTTGCAAGCATCGATCTCTAGTACCACAGTCCTCCATTCCATCTGCACACCCACACCTGAGGTCACACCCAGGATATGTCAATTCCTGAGACACAGCCAACTCTCAGGCCACAAATTCAGAGAATCCTGCTCTCGAACCATGACCTGTCTTCTGGCCTTTCTGATCCAAGTCCCCCTCAGGACATCTGTTCTTTGACTTCACCAAGGACCCAAGCAAATGGACGCCTCCTGTTCCCCCCTAATCACCAGTCCCTCTCTGTCTTCATTTCTCCCTCTCTCTAGCTTTGATCCCATGGTCTTTAACCACCCCTCACTAAATCCTCAAACTTTCCTCGAACCCAGCAAGGCCTCCGACCTAAGTCAATTTCATTTTCCACTAAAGAGTCTCAGAGTGCTTCTAAGAAAAAGTCCTGATATAAACAGCCCATATGACGTCACTATACATCTAAGGTCAACACCCTCAAGGAGACCGTCCAATCTGTAGAAATCCTACTACTGTATCCTGGTGCCAACCGGCTTCCCACTGTCCGCGGTGACCCTCCCCTTTAACGTCCAATACCGCCCCTTCTCCACGGCCTCAGAAAATGCCTGTTCACACCGTAGAGAGCATGGTCGGAAATTACCTCAACTGTAATCTGCAGCCATGTCTTCCTTGCCCTCTCCCCTACTATTTTCCTGTCCCTCCTGCTCTATTCCTACTAAGGACCAGCCCCTCCCTCCAGGTTCCTCATCCTGTCTTCTCAGGCTGCTGCAGGAACCTTGCTCAGTGACACCCTCTGCTCCTTTCAACATCCCCACAGGTGTGAAGGCTGAGGAGGGTGTGAAGGCAGCCAGGGTTCTCAACCTCTCTCCCCCTCTCTCTCTGATAGGACTAACTGATGTCCCTGAAGCCACATTCCTTCCAACATCCTATTCTCAACACAAATGCCCATCATCTTCTTCAAACAGAAGTAGGACCATCTCACTTCTCTGCTCTAAACCTTCCAATACTTCCCCACAGACAATCCCTATGTTCTCTTCACAAACTCCAGCTCCCCCCCCTCATCTCCACATCTTTCTGACCTCCTCACGCTCGCGGTCTATTCCCCACCCTCGAGTCCTGCCCTCTTCCTATTTCTCAACACACTGAGCAAGCTCCCGAACCTGGGTCTTTTCATGGGCTCCTCCCTGTCTGCAGTGCCCTTTCTGTGACTACAGGGTGCATTCCCTCACCTCCCTCAGGCCTCTGCCCAAACGTCCACTTTATCAGAAAGGCCTCCTTCCCCATCCAGCTTCTCCTGCCCTCACTCATGTTTTGTTTTGTTTTAAATATTTTATTTATTTATTTGACAGGGAGAGAGAGAGATCACATGTAGGCAGAGGAGGCAGAGAGAGAGGGGGAAGCAGGCTCCCCACTGAGCAGAGAGCCCGATGCGGGGCTCGATCCCAGGACCCTGAGATCATGACCTGAGCCGAAGGCAGAGGCTTAACCCACTGAGCCACCCAGGTGCCCCTCACTTGTGTTTAGGGCACTTCAAAACACCTGATATTATTTTCCTGTCTGTCCCACTTTTTTCAAAGGAAACGCTATGAGAGGAACAGCTTTGATGCATCACTGCTGTTTCCCAGTGCGAACACAGTGCCGGCCACAGAGTAAGCTGAATGAAGCTGGATCCTGTGTGTGGAAAGGGAGGCCCCCATTTCCGGCTGAGCAGCTAGGTAGACGTCAAGTACAAAGGAGAAGACTAGAAGGGCAGGATCAAGTGTTGCAATGCGACCATGCCAAGTTTAAGGTGCGTGGGGCGCACTCCAGAGAGGCAACCCTCTCTCTAGGGGAATTCATCCACTCCCTGGCTTTAGCACCGTCTATAAGCTACCGAGTCCCAGAGCGGCACCTGTAGCCCAGATCTTTTTACCAAACTACAGATTCATGTCGTTGACTGCCTACATGCTTCTTCATGCAGCATTTTCAACTCAGCGTGGGTAAAACTGAATGGAGATCCCACTCCTCACGCCCTCCCCCAAACATTCTTCTTCCGGCATCAACTGGCACCGTCATCCGCCTGGTTCCTCAAGCTAGAAACCTTGGAGTCTTTCTCAACTCTCAACCCTATATCCAATTGCTCCGCCAAATCCTGCAGATCTGATCTCCCACCCAGCTCTAAAATGCCTGCACTTCTCTCCTTCCAAGGCTTATGCAGCTCCTCTACTCTAGGCCGCCATCGTTTCCTGCCTGGATGGCTGTGACCCCTACCAACAAATGCTTTCCCCTCAAGAACTCTGGCTCTGCTCCAACACGTGACAGGAAATGCTGATCTAAAACACCTACTCAACGTCTTTACAACCATATTCTAAACCACGGGACATTTTGTTTTCAGTATTGCCCAATTTGGACACCAGAGCACCTAAAGCCAAACACACGAAAGCAACCAACACACAGTAATGCCATGGGAAAATAAAACACCCAGTCTTAAATATGTTCCCATTTCTTAAAAAACTATGTTTCACACATTTCAGTTGAATAAATTACAAAGTTGCTTCCAGAAAAAAACAGCTGTCTCAAAAAATATCATACCCGAGGGGCACCTGGGTGGCCCAGTCAGTTAAGTGTCTGACTCTGGCTCAGGTCATGATCTCAGGGTCCTGGGATGGAGCCCCACATCGGGCTCCCTGCTCCACAATGAGTCTGCTTCTCCCTCTGTCTGCCGCTCCCCCTGCTTGTGCTTGCTCTCTTTTAAATAAATAAAGACAATCTTTTAAAAAAATACCATACCTGAATAACAGCACTAAACCAACATGTATTGCCAACATTCTTCAGCCCAACGGGCCACCCATCGACTCTCCTCCAGCCATTAGGGTTGGGATGTTCTCCCCAGACTTCACAGCGTTTTCTCTTTGAGCGTTTCGTTTCTGTGGAGGCTGCCTCATGCATCCTGTTTGGTGCCGACATACCATGTATCCAGAAAGGAAAAAGGGAAGGAACAATGTATTATATACGGAGAATATTGGTAATCTTCCATGGATAATCCAAAACACCAGATCAACTATTTACTGGGTCGTTGCTGGCTATACAGTAATTATAAAATTATAATGCAAGTGAAAAGTAAGATTTAGACAGAGATATTAATCCTTCCATCAGAGAATATGACTTCTAAGGTCCATAATGGAACTGAGCTGATGCTCAAGCCTATTTATGGCTACTCTACTACAAGTTTTAGATTTCAACAACAGTGCTCTATCTCAGATCTTGCCATTGAAAAAGGCAAGAGAGACACTCTGCTAACAATAAGAGCCTTTCAACAGCCTACCGCACAAAACCCAGCCCTAGGTTTCCCTGCAAGAAACAGCTCGGCGGTGTGAGGGAATGAACATGTCTGGAAACCGACCAGCCACCATCAGAACTGGAGGTTTATGAGCAATACCGGACAATCACCAAATGAGCACCAATTCAAAAAAGATAGTCCTGGTCCCTCCTGAGATGGGGTAGTTGAGTGATAACTTTCATTTTCAAAGAGCTGGCAACAGCCCCTCGAAGTTTACAAAGGCTCCGGGTTGAGAGAGGGAATAGAAACTGTCGATGCTTGCACGACGATGGGGTTTCTCGCCCCAGCAGCCGTGCTGCCACAGCCTGCAGGCTTCTACTCAAGACCATAGCCACTGTGAGACCCTTATCGTGTCTGGCTTTGTCAAAGAGCAAACCAAAGAATAAGCAAGCTAATGTGAACTTAAATTTTCCCCTAGAAGAAATTTCCCTGGGATGCAATTAAAAGACCTTGGCAGAATGGTCCCTCTCTGGCATCCACAGCTATTACCGCCTTCGACCTAGACCCTCATGTGGGGAGCGAGGATGACAGATGACTTCAATAACCTGTTCAGATCTCTTCCATCAGCTTGAATTTTGGGGGATTCCAGTAGACTCAAAGCAATGGCGGCTTGAAGATCATCTTTGTTATCATGGGTAAGGTCTATCACTTCTGTAAGATAAACAGAAATTCCGTTAGTTTACGTGCAGGAAACAATGCCCTGCTGGCTGTATGGTGGGGGAAAAAAGGCAAAAGCATTCACAAAACTCGATATGCTCCCTAGCTTTCACTACAGTGGCTTATCTGTGGAACAACTTGACTGCCCTGTGCCAGAGCCACAGGAGTAACTCACAGCTCTAGGGTAACCTTAAGATGAGCCAACGAGCCATGAGAATGCGATGGATACTGACCTCTGAAGTCTTACTCCACAGAGTAAAATCCACATCCCGTCTCTGTAGGACAAGTCATCTCTTTACCTGTCATCCTAAAACATCAGCTAAATATCAAACATTCAAGGTACAGATATTTCCAATCTCATACAAACTACCCTGGAGAATAGAGGACATACTCCCCAATTCATTTTATGAAACAAGTCTAACACCTAGCTATAGCCCAAACCCATCCAAGAATAGTAAGAAAGGTAAAACAACAAACTCACATACAACTGCAGATGTAAAAAACAAAAAACAAACAAAAAACCCAAGGTTTTAGCAGAAAAAATCCAATAATGTACCCCCAAAAGCAAATATTAAGAACAAGTGGAGGTAACTGCAGAACGAAATCTGAGTTAACAGGAGAAAATAGAGCACCAGAATATGCTTAAAGGAATCATCATCTCAGTAGGTACAGAAAAAGTACTTAATAACAACAGTCAACCTGTATTCAGGAGTAAAAACCCCAAGCCAGCTGAGAAGTAAAGACAGTATTCATAGGGTAAGAAAGAGAAGCCATGAAAAGCCCACAGCAAACTTTATACTTAATTGTGAAATGTAAAACACATTTATTTTAAAGTCAAAAAAACTAAGACAAAATTGTCTACTATCAGGGCTCTTATTCACCCTGGTTCTGGATGTTCTGGCCAATTCAATAAGAAAATAAAAGAAACTAGGGGCACCTGGGTGGCTCAGTCAGTTAAGAGTCTGACTCTTGGTTTTGGTTCAGTCAGTTCACGATTTCAGGGTTGTGGGATCGAGCCCCGCGTCGGGCTCCACGCTCAGAGGGAGAGTCCTGAGATTCTCTCTCTCCCTTTCCCTCTGCCCCTCCCCTCGCTCTCTCTCACATAAATACATAAGTAAAATTTTTTAAAAAAAGAATATAAAGATTGGAAAATAAGAAACACGGTCATCACAATTCACAGATAATAATCACCTATGAGAGAAACCCAAAATAATCTACAGAAAATAGTTATCATTAATAAGAGGTGATTAGATAAAAGATCAACGTACTAAAGTTAAGTGAATTTCAACAGATGAGCAATGAAGGACATTTAATTTAAAAAGGAAAAAAAACCCACAAAGAACACAAAACTGCTGTAATCAAGAGTGTATGCTGGCATTAGAACAGGCACACAGATCAATGGGAAAAAAGAACTGCAGGACCAGAAATAAACCCTCCCATTTATGGTCAATTGATTTTTTTTTTTAAGATTTTATTTATTTATTTGACAAAGAGAGAGATCACAGTAGGCAGAGAGTGAGGGGGAAGCAGGTTCCCCGCTGAGCTGAGAGCCCGATGCAGGGCTCGATCCCAGGATGCAGGGATCATGACCTGAGCTGAAGGCAGAGGCTTAACCCACTGAGCCACCCAGGCACCCCTTGATTTTTTTTTTTTTAAATGTAGACTCCCTGCCCAGCGTGGAGCCCAGTGTGGAGCTGGAACTCATGACCCTGAGATGAGATCAAGAGTCAGACACTTAACCTAGTGAGCCACACAGGTGCCCCAATGGTCAATTAAATTTTTGAAACGGGTACCAAGACAATTCAACAGGGAAAAAAATACCTCTCAACATGTCGTACTGGGAAAACAGGATATCCACATGCAAAACAGTGATTTTTAATTCCTACCTCACATCCTTTACAAAAATGAACTTGAAATGGATCAGACCCTCAAGAGCAACTCTTAGAAGAAAACACAGGCACACATTTTCATGACCTTGGATTAGGCAAGGGTGTCTTAGAGATGATGATGACACCCAAAGCATATGCAACCAAAGGAAAAACAGGTAATTAGCACCAAAATGAAAAACCTTCAGGCTTCAAAGGACACCAATGAGAAAGTGAAAAGACAACTCACAGAATGGGAGAACATTTTCACAAATCGTGTATCTGCTACGATACCTATGTATGGAATATATTTAAAAAAAAACTCCTGCAACAGAATAATAAAAAACAAATAGTCCAATATTAAAAACAGTCAAAGAATGTGAACAGACGTTTCTCCAAGGAAGATACACAGATGCCAATAAATACATGTAAAGACGCTCAACATCATCAGCCATTAAGGAAATACGCAAATCAGAACCACACTGAGCTATCACCTCAAACCCACCAGGATGGCTATTAGAAAAACCCACAAAGAATAACAAGTGTTGGGGAAGATGTGGTGAGACTTCGGAAGGCTCGTGCACCACTGGCGAGATTGTAAAATGGTGCAGCGACTGCTATGGGAAACAGTACAGGGGTTTGTCAAAGAAATAAAAATAGAGCAACCACCCGAACCAGGGATCTCACTTCTGGGTATGCATCTAAAAGGCCTGAAAGCAGGGTCTCGAAGAGATCTCTGCACCTCCTCTGCACCTCCGTGTCCACAGAAGCACTGTTCACGACAGCCAGGCAGTGAAAGCTGCCCAAGTCCCCACCGATGAATAAATGGGCAACGACATGTACTATCTCCATACAACAGTGTAGGACTCAGCCTTGAATGGGAAGGATACCCTGGCACAGGCTACGGTATGACCTCGAGGACATTAAGCTGCGTGAAGGATGCTAGTCACAAAAGGACAAATACTGTGGGATTCCACTCAGAGCAGTCAAACTCATAGAAAAGCAGGATGGTGGCCGCCAGGGGCTGAAGGGAGGGGGAATGGAGAATTACTGTTGAGTGGACACAGATTTCAGTTTTGCATGATAAAAAAATTCTGGAGATCTGTTTCACGACAATACGAACATACTTAATACTACTGAACTGTATGTTTAAAAATGATTAAGATGGTAAACTTTGCGTTATGTGTTAACAACTAAAAAAAAAAGAATCCCAACTAATAAATTATGAAATCGCAATAAAATAAAAACATTGCAGCAACAATCACCAGTGGCTGCAGAAAACACTTGGTAGGGGATTTTATAATAAACAGATCAAGCTGATAATATTCTGAACACACAGAGGGCAATGGGACAGCACCTGCTTCTTCGCTACGACAAAACAGAAGATACACTATACACACGGCACTACCTGCGACACGGTCATGTCAACTAAGCATCTAAGTCTCTAGGAAAGACAGGACCGGATAATCCACTGAAAGATACCATAGGACTGAAATCAGCAAATTTCAGAACACACGACATCTGAGAGAACAAAGAGCGTGATTTCTCTGGACCATAAAGTGCAAGAAAGAAAGAGGGGGAGATTATAGATAAAGAGTGTCTTAAAAGACACTCAAGCATATTTAATGTTGTAACGTCATCTGGATCATTACTTTCACAAACCAACCGCAGACATATCGTTAATGAGATGAACAGAGAGATTTCTACACTGGTCTTTGGGATTAAGGAATTACTAATTTTTAAAATGTGATAATGTGGCAGCTATGAAAACCATCCTCTTTTAGAAATATTAAAACAAGGGGGCAAAAAAAAAAACCCAAAACCAAACAAACAAACAAACAAACAAAAAAAACAAGGGGGCGCCTGGGTGGCTCAGTGGGTTAAGCCTTTGCCTTCGGCTCAGGTCATGATCTCAGGGTCCTGGGATCAAGCCCCACATCGGGCTCTCTGCTCAGCAGGGAGTCTGCTTCCTCCTCTCTCTGCCTGCCTCTCTGCCTGCTTGTGATCTCTGTCTGTCAAATAAATAAATAAAATCTTTTTAAAAAAAAGAAATATTAAAACAAGAAAGTTAAACACAGGATTGTTACATGACCCAGTACCCCATATATATATATGGATGGGTATATATTCTAAATATATATATGTATATGGGTATATATAATACCCATGCCAGTCACAAATATATATGGGTATATATCCTAAAGAATTAAGAACAGATAGTGAAACAGAATGGGAAACTTGAAAATCCAATATAACACAGAGCTGATACTACAGATCAGTGGGTAAGTAAAGTCTTTTTAATAAAAGAACCCTTTAATATTAGGATAACTGCATAGCTATATGGGGCCGGAGGGAGGTGAGGAATCAGACTGTACCCTGTGGAGCCTGTTTGGGATTTTTTATCTCCCTTCCCTCCCTGCCCCTCCCCAGCTCACATGTGTGTATGCGTGCACATGCTCTTTCAAATAAATAAATCTTTAAAGAAAGAAAAAGAGGGGCGCCTGGGTGGCTCAGTAGTTAAGCATCTGCCTTCAGCCCAGGTCATGATCCCAGGGTCCTGGGGTCAACCCCTAAATCGGGCTCCCTACTCGGCGGGAAGCCTGCTTTCCCTCTCTCACTCCTCGCTTGTGTTCCTGCTCTCACTGTCTCTCTCTCTGTCAAATAAATAAACAAAATCTTTAAAAAAATAAAAAGAAAAATCAAAAAAGAAAAACGTTGGTTGAAAAGAGTCATTATTTGCACTGAAAGATATACGAGGATATTCATAACAGCATTATTCAGAAGAGCTCAAAACTGCAAAAGTCCAAATATCCATTAACTCCATCTGCCCTAGCTGATGGCTCCCTCCTCCAGGAAGCCTCCTTGGTTTCCAGAGTCCCATTCTCCCAGCAGCTCTCCTAGTCTTCCTCCAACCTCCCTGGACACTGTCCACCCACCCTGGCCTCTGAGCACTGGGAATGTCCACCGTTTAATCACTGAACGTGTTCCCTTCCGTGCACCCCAACCTCTTGGAAAGCTCCCATGGTCCCCTAACTTCACATCCCATTCTCAGGTTTATGATTCCAAGTTTTTTCTCTTTGTAGCCAGATCCCTCCCCTGAGCCGCACACCTGGATCCTCACTGCCTTTGCGACACTCCACCTGACGTCTAGCAGGTGCCCCAAACTCAGCACTCTCGTCATCTGCCACCCAGATCTGCTCTAGTAGCAGTCATTCCCAGGGTGCTTAGTGCAATACCAGCGTTTCTGCTGCTCAGGAAAAAAAAACAGGAACTACCTTTAAGTCCTCTCTCTTCCACACCCCTTATCTCTGCTGTAAGCAAATCCCATTCGCAGGTGCTCCTTACCCTCCCATCACTACCTGCTGGCCCACGCCACCGGAACCTGCAAAGCCTCCTCATTGTCCGGGGCTCTCTGCTCTGACCCAGGCTCACCACCTCTCCCTGCAATTCTGTTCTCAACAGAATGACCTTTAGGAAATGGAAACCAGTGAATGTCATTCCTGCTCCAAGCTCTCCGCGGGCTAGCCTCTAGCTAGAGGAAAAGCCAAGCATGTAAGAAGACTGCAGGACCTGCCTCCTGGTCCCTCCATGCCTCACCTCTCATCCACTAAGGACAGCCAGGAGGCTGTCCTTGAGCAGTACATCCCAGTCTTAAAACCTCACTAACTCCCTCCCCTTCCTTCCACCTTCTCAGAAGCCTCCGCCTAGTAAAAATCCAATCCCTGGCACTCCTTTTTTTTCATTTCTTTCATTCCCTCCGCCTAGTAAAAATCCAATCCCTGGCACTCCTTTTTTTCATTTCTTTCATTCCATCCTTTACTTTTCTCTATGGTACTTATCATCCTAATATGCAATATAATTTACTCATCGACTTGTTGATCTCCCCCATGAGAAAGTAACCTACACGAAGGCAGGGATTCTATTTCTTCTGTTTATTTCCAGCGCTTAAAAGAGCACTTGGCACATAGGAGGTGTTCATTAAATGAATGCAGAATGAATGAATGAATGAATGAATCCATGTAATTGCTTAGAATGAGACCTGGCACACTGTAATGGTAATTAGCTATTATTAGCACTATTCCAAAAGGGTTGATGGGATTGATAGGAAACTCACGTATTTTCCGCTACTTCATGGCAGGACCAAGACACCATATACCTACTTGCTAATACTTCTTTGTTGGCAGAGTTCCCCTCTCCTTCAGATGGTTCTGTAGCAACAGTGTCCGGACTGGGCTCTTTAACTCTTTCCTCAGTGAGAAGGCTGACGGCTTGGGTGATGTCACCATTACTGGCCTGAAGAAAGGGGAAAAAAACAGAGATTTCAAAAGTAATTGCTGCATTTAAAATAAATAGTGAGTCAGTTTTTAAATTCCTTACTACCCCCTGTAACATTCTGAGGAAGTCAGGGCCTAATTCTAGGGTAGAAAGTAGAAGAAAGTGGGGAGGACAGTGAGTGTACCAGGCTCGAAGCATCCAAACTCCTGGGTATGGGAGGGGGAGCCGCCGTGTTCTGACTTCCCACCACACGCAAACAAGAATGAAACCCTGCTGGAGATTTGTTCCCACTGCTCCAGACGCTACTATTCCCAATTTCACAGACTAGCTGAGGCCTGGTGTGTCAAAAGGGGGCTGGCAATGAAGACAGAGATTCTAAATGAAGTCAGTCTCTACGATAAACACGCCAAGCAGTTACCATATTCTTTAGCAGTGACCGTATTTCTATGTTTTTAACTTTTTATTAGGGCAACTTTCTAACACACACAAAGGTAGAGACACAGGGAACGTACAGCTGAAGCCAGGCACCCATCACTCACCTTCAACAATTATCAAGTGATGCTCGATCTGACCTATTCTGCCTAACTCGCCCAGACTCTCTGAAGCAAATCCTAAGTATCTTATCCGTACATCAGAACGTATCTTTCAAAAATATAACCCACAATGTTATTACCCCACCTTAATGGTAACAAGTGTTTTACTCTCAAATCATCAGCTCCAACTTGCCTGACTCAAAGACTTTTTAGTGTGTGTTTGTGTTTGAGTCAGGATCCATGTAAAAGCTATACAATGCAACTGACCGATGCGTTTCTTCCATTCTTTTGCCCTGGAGCGTCCCCCCTCGGTGAGGTTCCCCCCGTCCCCAGCTTCTCCACCATACTGGGTCACTGATGATACTGGGCCATCTGACCCAGAGAGCTCCTGTCCCTATATGCACTTTCGTTTGGCATAAAAATAGCTTGACCTGATCTAACTATGATATGGACAACTGCTTTAAATCCTGTTGAGGAACAGTGGCCTTGAAACTAACCTTCAGAGCTTCATGAAGAAAGGAAGGGTCCTGAATGCCCGTGATTTCTCGTAGTTGGTTTAACAGCATTTGGCAGCTCTATGTTTGAGAAACAAACAAACAAACAAAAAACCACAGACCGGTCAGTCACAAAGCAAAGCTGGATACGTTTAAAGAATTTAAGTATAAGCAACCTGGATAATCAGGTGTGAGAATGTGTATTTACTTTCAGGAACCGAAAAGCTCCAAACGAGGAGGTACTGACTGTCAGACACATTCTAAAATGCCAGATCTTGGGGTACTGGGTCATGATCTCGGGGTCGTGGGATCGAGCCCCATGTCAGGCCCCACACTCGGCACAGAGTCTGTTTAGGATTCTCTCTCCCTCTTCCTCCCAAACCCCCAACTGCAGTTGTGCACTCTTCCAAATAAACAAATAAATAAAATCTTTTAAAAAAATTAAAAAATAAAATAAAATAAAAATGTGAAATCCATTACTCTTTTAAAAGCTTAATCATGAAAAACGCTTTTGGCGCTTGTGGAAAAATTATGAGTTTAAAACTATGAAGTAAATAAAACATTTAAATGTAATATCTAGCTCTCATAGTAGCTGAAAGCGCCCGAGGTTTTCTTGCCGTGAGTATTCCATAACTAGGTCATACAAAGAAAGAGTCCAGGGAATTTGCATGGATGTCAAGATGTGCTATTTTCAGCTTCACTGCACATGCCATTTTTGTGTGTCATTTTTCACTGACAATAAATTTCCAGTCACGTAATTAACAAGTGATACCACCAACATCATATTGAAAACTACAGGTTTGAAGACTTAAAAAGAAGTACAGATGAAACTACGATTTTCTGAATTATACATAAAATCCCAGGGGGAATAAAGTACGGAGTGCTTTCCCTTCATTAATCTGAATCATGGAAAAACCTATCTCGTTAATGTTCAGCTACCACAAGATCAGTTTATGATCCCTTTGCAGCTTACAAGTCTTCACTGGAACATTTTACCCTGTTTTGCACAGACAAAAGTTAACACATAACACCTAATTTTTATAAGCAAGCTCAAAAGAAAGAAGTGATTGGCCCAATTCTTTCAGATGATTATTGAAGACGAAATAGTTCAGGGAATGCCTGGGTGGCTCAGTCAGTTAAGCGTCTGCCTTCAGCTCAGGTCATGATCTTGGGGTCCTGGGATGGAGCCCCACGTTGGGCTCCCTACTCAGTGTGGACCCTGTTTCTCCCTCTCCCCGTGCTCCTCCCCTCACTTGTGCTCTCTCTCATATAAATAAATAAAATCTTAAAAAAAAATAGTTCAGGGGCGCCTGGGTGGCTCAGTGGGTTAACCCTCTGCCTTCGGCTCAGGTCATGATCCTGCGGTCCTGGGATCAAGTCCCATATCGGGCTCTCTGCTCAGCAGGGAGCCTGCTTCCTCCTCTCTCTCTGCCTGCCTCTCTGCCTACTTGTGATCTCTGTCAAATAAATAAAATATTTTAAAAAAATAGTTCAAATTTAATTCAGTGAGGGAAAATCATTCCTAAGGTTATTCTAGAATTAAGTCCCAATTCGATACTTGATAATTCCCATCCACTACCTTTCAGTTAGTAATATGTCTCTAAGAGGCAGTCTGTGTTCACTGTCAGCTGTAACAGAAATAGTATCCTATGTTTTTCAACAGCTGAGGGCCCAATGCAACACTTAAATATCACACAACTAGAAATAACCAGCTGAAACAGCCCTGTACAGTGCTCAGAAAAGCAGCAACAGCTTTTCTGCTCTAGTCATGGGCCACAGTCACAGGCTAGAAATGGAACCCGACCCTGCTGAGACCAGCAGTCTTGGAGGCTATGAGTCTTGTCGAAGGCAGTCATTGCCTGAACAGTGGGAGAGTGCTATCAGACTAAAAGGTGTCCAGATTTAGCCTTGGCAAATGCTGGAAACACAAGCATGGGATTTTCAGAAGAATAATGTATCTGAAAGTTTTTTGCGGGGGGCACGTGAGTGGCTCAGTCAGTTAAGCGTCCCACTCTTGACTTTAGCTCAGGTCATGATTTCAGGGTCATGAGATCGAGCTTCAGGTCCTGTCTGATGCTCAGCACGGAGTCCACCCCAAGTGTGCTCTCTCCCAAAAGAATAAATAAAAATAAAATTAAAAAATAATGATACTAGGGGCACCTGGGTGGCTCAGTGGGTTAAAGCCTCTGCCTTAGGCTTAGGTCATGATTCCAGAGTCCTGGGATCGAGCCCCACATCAGGCTCTCTGCTCAGCGGGGAGCCTGCTTCCTCCTCTCTCTCTGGCTGCCTCTCTGCCTACTTGTGATCTCTGTCTAATAAATAAATAAATAAATAAATAAATAACCTTAAAAAAATGATAATAAAAATAAAAAGGGTTTTCTTCCCCAACTGAATTCTAATTCCATTTTATTTCATTGTGTGAATCTATATATCTCAATCATCTACAATTTTCTAAAAAATCAGAATCAACATGCCCCGAGAAGCATGGGATAATACAGACCTTCCTCAACTTATGGTAGGGTCACGTGCCAGTAACTGTAAGTTGAAAGTATCATTAGTGGAAAATGCACTCAATACACCTAACCTGCCAAACATCGTAGCTCACCTAGCTGACCTCAGATGTGCTCAGAACTCTTATGTTAGCCTGCAACGGGAGAAGGACATCTAACACAAAGCCCATTTTATAATAAAGTGTTGAGTAGCTCATGGGATGTATAGACTGCTGTTCTGAATGTGAAAATGGGAATGGCTGTTGGGTGCAGAAGGGCTATACGTGTACTGGTTGCTGACCCAAGATCGCGTGGCTCAGAGAGAAGCATGTCACGTGGTGCCAGGCTGGGGAGAGATCAAAATTTTAAACGCAGGGAATGGTTTCTACTGAATGCGCATCACTTCCACACCACTGTAAGGTGGAACTATGGTAAGTCAGGGACCGTCTGTCATTGGGAGGAGGATGGGAGCAGCGTCATTAGCCCTGAACTGGAACCAAGGCAGCAGCGGGATTGACAATCATACCGTCACCTCAAACTACTCTGTGCACCGACTGTCACTTCAGATTCCCAGAAAATAATGCCAGTCAAAAACAGCAGCTAACATACACCGCTTACTCTCAGCCAGGTGTTGTTAGAAATGTTTGTGTAAACTAATTTCGCCTTTGTAACAAAGCCGGGCCAGGTGCTAGGCCCGTGCGACAGAGTGTGCTGGCACAGGAGGTCACAGCACTCACACGAGGTTACGGCTACTGAAGGGCCACCTCCCTCCAGGGTCTACACTCCGCTCTATGCCGGACTGTACCTGAGAAGACAAGGAACACAGGCAAAAGTACCTGTTTCATGGAAACCAGGCAATTACGTTCTTCCTGTGTTTTGATCTTGGTCTCTGCATCCTCCCAAGACGCCTGTGACCACAACCACGACCGTGATCACATCGCAGTGTGGTCAGTTCCAAAGCAGCCACCGTCAGGAAAGGACTGTCCCTGAGGAAAACGCTATTTCTGACTGACTTCAAGGGGCTGTTACTCATAAGGAACACACTTACATGTGCCACTAAGGAGAAAAACGGTTGCCCACTTAAACTAGGACAGGATGACATGACGGTCCCAGGAGACATGCGAATGGGTCACACCAGCTTCCTGCAGCTCCACAATTTCTTATTTATGTGGAGAACTACAGCAGTTTTCCCCCTTTCCAGGTGCCCTGCGTGGCATGTAACAAGCAGTCCTTTTGCATGTTTCTAGGTAACAAAACCTAATAAACCTAGGCTTCCTTTCTTGGGTCCCAAAACACTTGACTGTAGCTTTGCAGGAAAATTTGAAACTGAGCTCATTCCTCCAGTGACGAATATTTTGCCTCACTTTAAATCAAATTTATACCCCGCTGTTCTCTGCCTTTCTTCACCCACTTGCTTTTTCCCCACTTAAATGTTGAATCACAGTGTGATCTTTAACATTTTTATTATTTTTTAAAGATCTTATTTATTTATTTGTCAGACCGAGATCACAAGCAGGCAGAGAGGCAGGCAGAGAGAGAGGGGGAAGCAGGCTCCCCGCTGAGCAGAGAGCCCGATGCAGGGCTCGATCCCAGGACCCTGGGACCATGACCTGAGCCGAAGGCAGAGGCTTTAACCCACTGAGCCACCCAGGCGCCCCACAGTGTGACCTTTTAAAGTGGAAAAGAAACTAACCACATGGCACCAACAGTACATACAACTCAACTGTCATGACAGCAGGAACAGCTATGACCAGGCCCATACACGTGCGGACATCACCTCGCTCCTTGGAGGCCGTCGATGTAAGGAGCATCTCAGTTTCAGAGATCTCAGAATGCCAAATAAATATGAATCAATGAACTAGGTATTCAAGTATTAAACAATTCACCAGTCATTACATTTGTCTGTGGATTAAAGCTCCACTCCCCTTTCGCCACTTTGTAATAGATAAGCAGTGAAACATTAATACATCTAAAATACACACAGGGAGAGAAAATAAACTCTAAGTGTCTCTTTTTTAAAAGCTACTGGGCACAGATGACAACTATGTAAAATCATTTTGTACAACTCCAAGAATAATATTCTACATGTTTATTCAAATCCTATCGGATCTTACTATTCAAAGACCATTAACTGATTCTATATTTAACCTGCTCAACCTTTTCTCCTACTGGTTCCCTACCATCCTCTGTCATGCCTTCAAGTGTTACTTTTACTACTTCCAGAAACGCCTCCCACATTCTGGCAACCTGCACTCAAGGGCTATATTCATCTTACCTCCTCCTTAAAGTCGACCCCAAGAACTCTGGTCCACCCTACTCTCTCCCTTTCTAAACTCCCATATTGAGGGAACGAATGAGCTTGTGAATGAAAGGGACTCCCCCATCTTTACCTGGTAGTTCTCATCATATGGCTCTCTAGTTGTTTCAAATATGAAATTCTTGCCCACGTAAAGCAAGAATCATACAACATACTATCTTATCTAAAGGACAGTGCTGGCAACAGTTGGAACAAACACATAAACACTTTCTTTGTTACAGGAACCTCAGTTGCCCCTGCATCCCTGTAATCCTTCCAACAGCCCTAAGAGGTAGGAATCATCATCATCATCACGCAGATCAGGAAACTAGAGCTTACAAAACCCATTTTGTCATCAAATGTCTTGAATTAAAAGAAATCAGGGGCACCTGGGTGGCTCAGTCGGTTAAGTGTCAACTCTTGACTTTGGCTCGGGTCATGATCTCGGGGTCGTGAGCTGAAGCCCTGCATCGAGCTCCGCACTCAGCTTGGAGTCGGCCTGGGGTTCTCTCCCTCTCTCCCCTTCCCCCTGCTAGCACGCTCGTGCATTCTCACGTGCTCTCTTTCTCTCTCTCCTCCCTCTCAAATAAATAAAATCTTTTTTCAAAAAGACAAATCAAAGATAACTATTATAAGCCCGAATACATTTCACAAGGATGAAGCCACCCTGACACACACAAGTAACTGCTGTAAGACTCACTCTCGTGAATGTTTAGCCAATCCTATGTTCTGTGGTACCTTCAACCCAAACCCTAAAAAGTGCTCTATGTTAAGTATTAATTTTACTGTAACAGACATATTAAGCTTATTAGAGTCCTATTGCATTACTAAACTCAGTTTTTCCAGGTACTTCACGGGAAGCTGATTTAAATATTAACTTCACCATGACGACGAGGCTCTATATTCAGAGCACACACCCAGTGTGAGACAAGACAGACCCTGTGCGCCAGGCATAATGAACTCAAATAACTGGCAAGAGCCAACAAGTTTGCATTTCCTTGGCTAAATTCACATTGTTTTCACAAAACAAAAAGCACTCTCTTTTCTTGCCCAGAGGCAGTGAAGACAGAGAGGTACACACAAATCTCTAGAAAGAAGAAACCCAAGCTTTCTGACCTCAGCTACTCGGTGACTTTGGTCCAATCTAGTCCACTTCTCTTAAAGCAAAGACCGTCATTCCTCCCACAATAAGCAGGGAACAGGACTAGTCACATAACAAAAACATTAAGGTAATCGAGTTTTTATAATAAACACTAACTGGTCAAATGCTACTGCAACTAAAATCAAACTCCCTTTGATCAGATGAGGCTAATCTGTGAGATTCCTAATTGAGAGTTTTATCTTTAAAACACCTATTCTGGCATTGTGGTGCAGAGCTTTCTAGACTGTCCCGCTCCTTCAAACAGGGATGCTGTATCATTTGGACGCACACATTTCCTGATCTCAACCGTCTATTCTTCCAAAGACATTTCTAAATTTGAAACTAAGTGAATAGCTGATAAACGTTCTTCTACTCCGAAGAAGTACCAAAGTTCTTTGGAAGTGCACCCAATAGAATTCCCTCCAAAATTAAAGATCGGCTTTTCCGATTTTAAAAAGAAGCTTAAATGCCCAAGGAAAGCAAAAGAAGAGCTTTAGGAATCAAAGGAAACATACAGCAGCAACTCCAGAAATCCAGTCTGGACATCAGGGTCTCAAATGCATTCAGAGCCTCCCACGGACGGACCCTCCCACCTTCCACAAAACAAGGACCTGGCCACAGAAGTCCCTCGTCCTTTCTTGGTTTTCTTTCCAGGAACAAATCCATGTTTATTCCAAACTCAGGTTTACCCACACTATGCCATAAGGACAGGACTCCCTAAAAAATGACAGACAGTAGTTTTTGGTGGGTAAAACTAAACCGCCTGAAATAGGGTTACTGACAACTCACTGTAATGACATGAAAAGTAGGTTCATGGAGAAAAGGATTGTTCCAGTTCATCAATTGGCCCAAAGTTTTTAAAAAGCACTGAAAGCTTTTAAGATGTAGTCACTCTTATATGGTGTAGAAGGGGTTGAAACTGGAATTAAAAGCCAGGAAAAAAAAAAAAAAAGGAATTAATCATTGTTTCTCATCTCTTTTTTTCAAATGCACTGAGCAATTCCAATAGTACAAAAGGATACAGAGTGAAAAGGAATTTCTCTCTTCTATCCAACCCAGTCCCACTTCCCAGGAGTAACCACTATTAACAGTTTCCGATATATCTTTCCAGAAGTGGCCTATGCACATGAATATATCTTTTCATACTGAACATCATGTCCTGCAACTTGCTTTTTTCATACTGTCAAACTCATTAAGACAATACTTTCTCATTTCTTTGAATACACGCCCCAGCCAAATACAAGAAAGGAAGCCGGGAAGCTTTTACAATAAGGACATATGGAATGCATCTTCACAAATCAGAGAAAAGGCCATTTTTAGCAAAAATTCAAAGGCTGAGAAACCAGAAAGATAAGGGCAAAGATACAGGAAATCAAATTGACATGCTCACAGTGTTACAAACCTAACAGTAAAATTAAAAGTTGTTAGGTGGGACTCAGGGTGCAGTTTCTATTTGTGATAAATAAGCAGGACATGAGAGTAATGAGGGACTGGATTAGGAAAGGTTCTAAATGTCAGTATGAGTTTGGACTTAATCTGATGAACAATGGAAAATCATCACAGGCCCCTCAGCAGAGCATAAACATGAGGGAAAATAGTGGTGCTCTAAGGGGATTAATCTAGCACATGTGAACAGTCAGTTCAAAGGGAGCTAAGACTAGGGAAAGAAAGCTTAACCGTGAGTTAGAGGAGTACCCAATACACAGGTGTGATGAGACAGGGAGGGAGCCGAGAGGAGAACTGAAAAGGTAGGACACACAGCGAACATCTCAGAGATGGAAAAAATGAGGCTTAGTCAAATATTCGAAACTGGATGCCTGAGAGAATGCTGCTGGCAAGGACATAAAAGGTCACCAGCAAGAAAACCAACCAGTGTAATACACCACACTACCAGAGTGAAGGGTAAAACACCTGATCACCTTCACGGATGTAGGAAAAGCATTTGACAAAACACCTTTTCATGATGAAGACAATCAGAAAACTAGGAACAGAAGAGAATTCAACATGATAAAGTGCCTTTATTTATTAAAAAAAAAAAAAAATGAGGGCACCTAGGTGATTCAGAGGGTTAAAGCCTCTGCCTTCAGCTCAGGTCATGATCCCAGGGTCCTGGAATCAAGCCCCACATCGGGTTCTCTGCTCAGCAGGGAGCCTGCTTCCTCTTCTCTCTCTGCCTGCTTGTGATCTCTGTCAAATAAATAAATAAAATCTTAAAAAAAAAAACAAAAAAACTCACAGTGAGCAGCATACTCAACAGTGAAAGACCAAACACCAGCCCCCTAAATTCAGGAATGAACCAAGGATGCCCACCTTTGGCGATGCTAGTCAGTGGTGGCCCGGAAGTCCTGGCCAGAACAACTAGGCAAGTAAAATAAAAGGCATCCGAATTAGAAAGGAAAAAGTACAACTATCTCTCTTCACAGATGACAGGATATATACAACCTCAAAGAATCTACAAGAGTCACTAGAGCTGATAAACACATCCAGCGACATTGATACAAAATCAACAGGCGAAAATCAGCTGTTTCTATACAGCAGCAATGTACGATCTGAAAAGGAAATTTTTTTTAAAGTTCCATTTATAATAGTATCCGGAAAAATAAAATACCTAGGAATAAATTTAACCAAGACTTGAACTCTGGAAAGCGTGAAACACTGAGAAAAAAAGCTAAAGGAAACCTAAATAAATGGAAAGATAGACAGGTTGATGGACTGGAAGACTGGATTAGTCAAGGTTCTCCAGAGAAAAGAACAGGGTGTGTGTGCGTGCGTGCGTGCGTGTGTGTGTGTGTGTAAAAATAAACCCTGTATTCCTAGTTTCCTGTCTAGGTGGTGGGGGAGAAGTAATTTGTTGTAAGAAATGGGCTCTTGCATTGTGGAGGGTGTAAGCCCTGAGCTCTTCAGCTGACAAGTTGCAAACCCAGGAGAGCTGGACATGTAGTTCCAGTCTGAGGGGAGGAGAAGACCAATGGCCCAGCTGAACATTCAGGTAGGTGATATTCCCTCTTACTCAGCCTTTTTGTTCTATTCAGGTTTTCTTTTCTTTTTTTTTTTTTTTAAAGATTTTATTTATTTATTTATTTGACAGACAAAGATTACAAGTAGGCAAGAGAGGCAGGCAGGGAGAGGGAGGGGGAAGCAGGCTCTCCGCGGAGCAGAGAGCCCGATGTGGGGCTCGATCCCAGGACCCTGGGATCATGACCTGAGCCGAAAGCAGAGGCTTTAACCCACTGAGCCACCCAGGTGCCCCTGTTCTATTCAGGTTTTCAATTGAGGGGATGAAGTCCACAGGCATCAGGGAGGGTCATCTGCTTTACTCAGTCTACAATTCAAATCTTATTCAGAAGTACCTTTACAGACGTACCTAGAATAAGACTGGACCAAATATTTGGGCACCTCGGGGCCCAATCTGATTGACACACAAAATTAACCATCACAAAAGACCTACTATTATTATATCCAAAGTGACCTACAAACTCAATGCAATCTGTCAAAATTCCAACAACCATTTTTGCAGAAATGGAAAAGCTGATCCTCAAACTCTAAGGAATTTCAATGGGCCCTGACTAGCCAAAATAATACTGAAAAAGAACAAAGTTGGAGGACTTACGCTTCTAGATTTCAAAAGTTAAAAAAAAGCTATCGTAATCCTGCCAGTGGAATACGCACAAGGACAGACAAGGACAGAATCAGAATTGAGAATTTAGAAAAACCTATAATGTATGGTCAATCAATCTCTGACAATGGTGCCAAGACCATTTGATGGGGAAAAATCAGTCTCTTCAAAAACTGATGCTGGGACAAGTAGACATTCACGTGCAAAAGAATCAACTTGGACCCCTACCTCTACAATACACAGAAACTAACCCAAAATGGATCAATAACCTAAATATGTGAGCTAAAACAACAAAATTTTTTTAAAAAAAGATTTTATTTATTTATTTGACAAAGCAAGAGAAAGGGAGAGAGAGCATGAGCTGGGGGAGGGGCAGAGGGAGAGGCAGACTCCCTGCTGAACAGTGTGCCCAATGTGGGGCTCCATGCCAGGACACTGGTTTCATGATCTGAGCCAAGGGCAGACACTTAACTGACTGAGCCACCCAGGTGCCCCAAAACAACAAAACTCTTAAAATAAATTATAGAGGCAAATCTTTAGCTTGCATTTGGCGATGGATTCTTAGATATGGCACCATAAACATGAGCAACAGAAACAAATAGTAAGCAGGACTTCACCACAATTAGAAACTTTAGTGTATCCAAAAAATAATATTAAGAAAATGAAATGACAACCTACAGGATAGGAGAAGTATTTCCAAATCATAAATCTGACAAAGGTTTAGTATCCAGATTATATTACAACTCTTACAATTCAAACTACCAAAGAAACAAATGCAATTCAAAAATGGACAAAGGACATGAACAGACATTTCTCCAAAGAAGATGCCAATAAGCATATGAAAAGATGCTCAACAAGAGCCATTTGGAAAACGCAAATCAAAATTATAATGAGATACCCCTTCACACACATGAGAATAACTGTTATAAAACGAAACAAAACAAAAATGGAAAATAACAAGTGTTTGGAGAGGATGGAGGTGGAGAAATTAAAACCCTTGTGCATTGCTGGTGGGAATGTAAAATAGCGCAACAGCTGTGGAAAACAGTTTGGCAGTTCCCCAAAAAGTTAAAGACAGAATTACCATATGACCCAGCAATTCTACTTCTAGGAATATACCCAAAAGAGCTGGAAACAGGTATGAAAATGTCTGTACACGAATGTTCACAGCAGCATTATTCGTAAAAACCAAACGGTGGATACAATTCAAATGTCCACCAAAGGGAAAAATGGATAAAATACACAAAGTGCAATACTACTCCATCATTAAAAGGAATCAAATACTGATAGTTGCTACAACTTGGATGAAACTTGAAAACATTATACTAGGTAAAAGAAGCCGGACACAAAAGGTCCCATATTACACGATTCCACTTATATGGAATATCTACAATAAGTCAATGGAGAGACAGCAGATCAGTGTTGCCAGGGACTGGGCCCAGGAAGGAATAGGGAGTAACTGCCTCGTGGATAGAGGTTTTCTTTGGGGGTTTTGAAAATGTTTTTAGAACTACACAGAGGTTACAATATTGTGAATATATACACTAAATGTCACGGGACAGGACACTTTAACATAGTTAATTTGGGGGAATCTGGGCTCGGTCGGTCAAGCATCTGACTCTTGATTTTGACTCAGGTCATGACTTCAGGGTTGTGAGACTGAGCCCCGTGTTGGGGTAAGCGCTGAGTGTGGAGCCTGCTTAAGATTCTCTCTTTTCTAGGGCGCCTGGGTGGCTCAGTTGGTTAAGTGACCAACACTTGGTTTTGGCTCAGGTCATGATGTCAGGGTCGTAAGATTGAGCCCTGTGTCTGGCTCTGCGCTCAGCACAGTCTTCTAGAGACTCTCTCTCTCCCCCTGCTGCCCATGCTCTCTCACTCTCTTTCTCTCTCTAAAACATCTTAAAAAAAAAAAAAAGATTCTCTCTTTCCCTCTGCCTCCACCCCTCCCCCCATGCTCTCTCTCGAAAAAATATTTAATAGTTAATTTTACATTATGTGAATTTCACTTCAATTGAGTGAAATCAAGTGAGATTTGTGCTTCCACATGCACACACACATACACACACAAATAAAAAGGACATCAGGGAAGTACTAACTTGTACAAGAATATTGGAGAATGGGGCACCTGGGTGGCTCAGTGGGTTGAGCCTCTGCCTTCGGCTCAGGTCATGATCTCGGGGTCCTGAGATCGAGCCCCACGTTGGGCTCTCTGCTCAGCGGGAAGCCTGCTTCTCCCTCTCTGACTGCTTCTCTGCCTACTTGTGATTTCTCTGTCAAATAAATAAAATAAAATAAATCTTAAAAAAAAAAGAATATTGGAGAATAAGTATTTGTTTGGGGTAACTCAAATTTAAACTAACAGCCATCACACAGCATGCTACCAGCACCTACTCACACACAGATTTTTTTTTAAAGATTTATTTATTTATCTGAGAGAGAAAACACACGTGTGTGCAAGCAGAGGGAGGGCAGAGGGAGATGGAGAGAGAGAATCCTCAAGCAGACGACTCCCCACTGAGCACAGGGTTCCACGTGGGGCTGGATCCCGGGACGCCTGAGCCAAAACCAATGGCTGGATGCTTAACCCACTGAGCCACCCAGGCACGCCTACT